>NHOR01000228.1:0-207286 GCA_002287245.1 Trypanosoma congolense | reverse complement strand
GTGTCACTCTGCTTGCTATGAGAAACGAAAAGAATTAAAACCCATCACATCAGTTCTGTTTGCACAGCTTGGTGTCACTCTGCTTGCTATGAGAACGAAAAGAAAAACCATAATCAGTTTTTGCACAGCTTGGTGTCACTCTGCTTGCTATGAGAAGCGAAAAAAAAAAAAAAAAAAAAAAAAAAAAAAAAAGAAAAAACCCATCACATCAGTTCTGTTTGCACAGCTTGGTGTCACTCTGCTTGCTATGAGAAGCGAAAAGAATTAAAACCCATCACATCAGTTCTTTTGCACAGCTTGGTGTCACTCTGCTTGCTATGAGAAACGAAAAGAATTAAAACCCATCACATCAGTTCTGTTTGCACAGCTTGGTGTCACTCTGCTTGCTATGAGAAACGAAAAGAATTAAAACCCATCACATCAGTTCTTTCTGCACAGCTTGGTGTCTACTCTGCTTCGTCGTGAGAAGCGAAAAGAATTAAAACCCATCACATCAGTTCTTTCTGCACGCTTGGTGCACTTTGTTCGTTGTGAGAAGCGAAAAGAATTAAAACCCATCACATCAGTTCTTTCTGCACAGCTTGGTGTCACTCTGCTTGCTATGAGAAGCGAAAAGAATTAAAACCCATCACATCAGTTCTTTCTGCACAGCTTGGTGTCACTCTGCTTGCTATGAGAACGAAAAGAATTAAAACCCATCACATCAGTTCTTTTGCACAGCTTGGTGTCACTCTGCTTGCTATGAGAAGCGAAAAGAATTAAAACCCATCACATCAGTTCTTTCTGCACAGCTTGGTGTCACTCTGCTTGCTATGAGAACGAAAAGAATTAAAACCCATCACATCAGTTCTTTCTGCACAGCTTGGTGTCACTCTGCTTGCTATGAGAAGCGAAAAGAATTAAAACCCATCACATCAGTTCTTTCTGCACAGCTTGGTGTCACTCTGCTTGCTATGAGAACGAAAAGAATTAAAACCCATCACATCAGTTCTTTTGCACAGCTTGGTGTCACTCTGCTTGCTATGAGAAGCGAAAAGAATTAAAACCCATCACATCAGTTCTGTTTGCACAGCTTGGTGTCACTCTGCTTGCTATGAGAACGAAAAGAATTAAAACCCATCACATCAGTTCTGTTTGCACAGCTTGGTGTCACTCTGCTTGCTATGAGAAGCGAAAAGAATTAAAACCCATCACATCAGTTCTTTCTGCACAGCTTGGTGTCACTCTGCTTGCTATGAGAAGCGAAAAGAATTAAAACCCATCACATCAGTTCTGTTTGCACAGCTTGGTGTCACTCTGCTTGCTATGAGAAGCGAAAAGAATTAAAACCCATCACATCAGTTCTGTTTGCACAGCTTGGTGTCACTCTGCTTGCTATGAGAAGCGAAAAGAATTAAAACCCATCACATCAGTTCTTTCTGCACAGCTTGGTGTCACTCTGCTTGCTATGAGAAGCGAAAAGAATTAAAACCCATCACATCAGTTCTTTTGCACAGCTTGGTGTCACTCTGCTTGCTATGAGAAGCGAAAAGAATTAAAACCCATCACATCAGTTCTTTTGCACAGCTTGGTGTCACTCTGCTTGCTATGAGAAGCGAAAAGAATTAAAACCCATCACATCAGTTCTTTTGCACAGCTTGGTGTCACTCTGCTTGCTATGAGAAGCGAAAAGAATTAAAACCCATCACATCAGTTCTTTTGCACAGCTTGGTGTCACTCTGCTTGCTATGAGAAGCGAAAAGAATTAAAACCCATCACATCAGTTCTTTTGCACAGCTTGGTGTCACTCTGCTTGCTATGAGAAACGAAAAGAATTAAAACCCATCACATCAGTTCTGTTTGCACAGCTTGGTGTCACTCTGCTTGCTATGAGAAGCGAAAAGAATTAAAACCCATCACATCAGTTCTTTCTGCACAGCTTGGTGTCACTCTGCTTGCTATGAGAAGCGAAAAGAATTAAAACCCATCACATCAGTTCTTTCTGCACAGCTTGGTGTCACTCTGCTTGCTATGAGAAGCGAAAAGAATTAAAACCCATCACATCAGTTCTTTCTGCACAGCTTGGTGTCACTCTGCTTGCTATGAGAAGCGAAAAGAATTAAAACCCATCACATCAGTTCTTTCTGCACAGCTTGGTGTCACTCTGCTTGCTATGAGAAGCGAAAAGAATTAAAACCCATCACATCAGTTCTTTCTGCACAGCTTGGTGTACTCTGTTGCTATGAGAAGCGAAAAGAATTAAAACCCATCACATCAGTTCTGTTTGCACAGCTTGGTGTCACTCTGCTTGCTATGAGAAGCGAAAAGAATTAAAACCCATCACATCAGTTCTTTCTGCACAGCTTGGTGCACTTGCTTGCTATGAGAAGCGAAAAGAATTAAAACCCATCACATCAGTTCTGTTTGCACAGCTTGGTGTCACTCTGCTTGCTATGAGAAACGAAAAGAATTAAAACCCATCACATCAGTTCTTTTGCACAGCTTGGTGTCACTCTGCTTGCTATGAGAAGCGAAAAGAATTAAAACCCATCACATCAGTTCTTTTGCACAGCTTGGTGTACTTGTTCTTGAGAAGCGAAAAGAATTAAAACCCATCACATCAGTTCTTTTGCACAGCTTGGTGTCACTCTGCTTGCTATGAGAAGCGAAAAGAATTAAAACCCATCACATCAGTTCTGTTTGCACAGCTTGGTGTCACTCTGCTTGCTATGAGAAACGAAAAGAATTAAAACCCATCACATCAGTTCTTTCTGCACAGCTTGGTGCACTTTGCTTGCTATGAGAAGCGAAAAGAATTAAAACCCATCACATCAGTTCTTTCTGCACAGCTTGGTGTACTTTGTTCGTGTGAGAAGCGAAAAGAATTAAAACCCATCACATCAGTTCTTTCTGCACAGCTTGGTGCTACTTTGTTCGTTGTGAGAAGCGAAAAGAATTAAAACCCATCACATCAGTTCTGTTTGCACAGCTTGGTGTCACTCTGCTTGCTATGAGAAACGAAAAGAATTAAAACCCATCACATCAGTTCTTTCTGCACAGCTTGGTGCTACTTTGTTCGTTGTGAGAAGCGAAAAGAATTAAAACCCATCACATCAGTTCTGTTTGCACAGCTTGGTGTCACTCTGCTTGCTATGAGAAACGAAAAGAATTAAAACCCATCACATCAGTTCTTTCTGCACAGCTTGGTGCTACTTTGTTCGTTGTGAGAAGCGAAAAGAATTAAAACCCATCACATCAGTTCTGTTTGCACAGCTTGGTGTCACTCTGCTTGCTATGAGAAACGAAAAGAATTAAAACCCATCACATCAGTTCTTTCTGCACGGCTTGGTGCTACTTTGTTCGTCGTGAGAAGCGAAAAGAATTAAAACCCATCACATCAGTTCTTTTGCACAGCTTGGTGTCACTCTGCTTGCTATGAGAAACGAAAAGAATTAAAACCCATCACATCAGTTCTGTTTGCACAGCTTGGTGTCACTCTGCTTGCTATGAGAAGCGAAAAGAATTAAAACCCATCACATCAGTTCTTTCTGCACAGCTTGGTGCTACTTTGTTCGTTGTGAGAAGCGAAAAGAATTAAAACCCATCACATCAGTTCTTTCTGCACAGCTTGGTGTTACTTTGTTCGTCGTGAGAAAATAACTTTGCTCCGTTATCTAAGGCGTTTTTTTGCTGCTTCTTTGCGCAATGTGATGGTTATTTTCCTCTTTGGTTGTTGCTGAAGCAGTTGCGTTTATATCTTCATTGCGTTGCTTTCTTCCCATGTGTGAGAAGGAGCCCATTGAGAGTGGCTAAGTTTTCCATTTGACGTGAGTCTCCTCCTTTTTTCCATGACGGGTTTTCTGCTTATTCCGTGGTTGTGAATTGGCTTCTGCTGATTTCACTTATCGTATCTCACCGCGGCGTGCGCAAGCATTTCTTCCTTCGCTTTAGATTCCAATGCCGTTTTTATTTGATGCTTGCTTTTGTGCCCCAGACATCGTTGGTGCTTAGGCGTTTTGTTTGGCACATCGGTTACTGTTTGGCTTCCTGGGCACTTGAGAAACGCAACTGGAGCTCGCCTTCCTCATCCGTTGCGCATCGGGTCCCCATTTCCATGCTTAACGAGTACCTCCTGATGTTTTGTGTTCCTCATGTTGACACGTTGTCCCCGTTAAGATTCATAAAACCGTATGTTTCTCCTCGACTGCGCGAGAGGTCGCCGGGCCAATTTTGTTTAATGCGCCGTTGTGCTCCGCGGGGCCTCTCCGACGGTTTCCTGGTCTCACAACTGCTCGGATGCCTCAGAGCCACGTGATTGCCTTTCGTCTCACGTGCGTGTTGCACTTTAATGGGCTCGAGGGGATAGCCGGCCAACTCTTGGCGCTGGCCATCGCATTTCACTCTACTCAAAAACGTTAGCACACTGGGCGTTCCCAGTCCCACTCCACGTTTTCTGTGCAGTGCAATGCCTTTTAGTGACACTTTTGAATGCTGGCTGTTCTGTACAATTAATACGAGTGTCCCACCAGGGGCGCTGACTCGAAATTTACCTCTCCGGCCCACCACCAACGGATCTCATAACACGCGGAAAACATAAAGGCTAGCACCCGCCGCCTGAAGTTGAAGTTCCACTTCTTTTCATTAGTCAAACGGGCTAGCGTGGCGGTGTTTACATTACTGTTCAGTTTGTGGACGTGCGGCAAAATAGCGCCGTTGTGACCGTTGGCGCGCACCTTAAGCACCAACATCCTCGTCATTCCCTTTTCCAACATTTTTCATCCCAGGGTTTTAATGGAAAACGGAGTGTGGAGTAATGAGTATGCAGAAGTGTAGGTAGTTCCTCATAGTCATTTTTTTTGTATCGGCAAAATGACAATCGGCAATGGTGAGAGAGGGGTATGACGTAAGCAACTGGACCGTCGGCATCCAAGGTACCATGCTATTGTGCAGCCTTTTGTTTACCATCCCTGGCGCAAATGACATCTGAGGCGCACCATTTTCATTTTGATTGCGAGATTCCGCTATTTGAATATTTGGTTCCGTTTTTTGGCGGGAAGGAACGTGGGATGTGGCGATAATTGGGAAGCTCTAGGTGAGAATGTGTCACATATCGGGCGCAACCGGTGATGCGTGTTAAGGATCACGCTGGGTGGCGTTACAGAACTTCCCGGGGGGTACTATCGTATATCGGGTACTGGACGGCAGCGGACCAAAGCAAAGGATGTAAAGAGGGGTGCTCGCTTTCCTGGAAACCTGGAGGGGTTGTGCGAAGACACAATTGGGTTGGTTCTCTACGTGTGTGCTGGCCAGGCGATGATCGTTAACGAAGTAGAAACCACCACCTCATATCAGTATATAAGGAGAGGTCCACACACATATTCGGATACTATGTCCTGAGTGATCTGAGGAAGTGGGTAGAGTCACGTGAGCTGGGGAGGGTTGAGATAAGTTGTGGAGGAATTCTGGTGCAACCCTTCCTAATCCTGGTTAACGTAGCTCCTTTGCGGGGGCCTGACACATTTGGGATCGAGGGTCGGACCCGTTGATCCTTGTCTCCCCGTAGTGATGATTTTGCTTTAAGAAAAAAGTATTAGTTCCCTACGAGTGTGTTTGTTTGGAAAATGTTTCCTTTGGATAGGGCGGAGGAAAAGGCGTGTTGTGCACTTCATCGTCACGGAACTGAGAAACTCCTGGTCGGTGTCCAGAGAATACGCGCGACGGGGGATGGTGTTTGTGGGGCATCCTCTCATCCGTTCCTATGAGCAGGATGTCAAGCCCCACAAGTATTATCAGAATTACATGTGACCCGGCAACGCGGCGAGGTAAGTTGGACCTCGGTAAGTGTGGGCCTTCTCCGGATGCGTTTGCACAACTGCACAACTTGCGGTATATCAATGGTGGGCACCGTTTCCGATGCGCCACAAACGTATTTTAGTAGCGGAGGTCGCGACCAGTGCACGAGGTGTACGGGGATCTGCGCGCTGGCAAGTGCTGTACTTATTTTTAACGATTTGATGTTCCACACCGAGCTCGCTGCTCCATAGTTGACGAAGTTGTGGTTTAGATGGGGAGTTGAGCGGGTGGGTACTCTGTGCAACGGTAAGTTGTAGCTGAAGATGACAGTAAAGTGCTGCATTAAGTTGAAATAGGTGACCCCGTAACGATGGAGGGGATGGGCACCAAGTCACCTCTCGCGAAACGCGTGTGCGCATATATATATATATATATATATCCTCTTTTTTTTTGTGATAACGCTAACCACACTGCGTTGCTTACAATTAGGTGTTAGGCTTCACGACTGCCTTCCATGCTTCTATTGACTCGACCTTAGTGAAGGTTGTAATTATGAAAAAGGACTTCCACCTATTGCCTCGCTAAACGGGAGCAATGATGCTCCAGAAATAGTTGATGACTGTGATAAGTATTCGTTTTTTATCCTCCGGCGAAGAAAAAAGCATTTTTCCTTTACTGCATACACGCAAGTGAGCAATCGCGGAACACTAGTTAAATATCGCTTAACCGCTAGCCGTGCATTTCCTGTAACTCATGTTAGGTGTAGATTCTTACCGAATAAGTTGTTGATTTTTTTGTGTTCATACTGCCTTTTTCTTTTCTGTTTTTCCCCCCTCTTTCTTATTTTCTTTCTTTCCTTTTTTTTTTTAAAAAAAAACAGCAAATAGTGGCATTCAAGGATCCACACAGCGAGTTTTGATATATAACACATTTAACTGTACTTAATGCCATTACTAAAGTTTTTCCACACGGATTTCCACACATCACCCGTTTTGGGGTATTTTTTTAGGTACCCACCATGTATATTTGTCATTCTCCCCTTGCCGATATGTGCCATGTGCTTGACTGAATAAGCCACACGTAGTTGCTTACTCATCCTAATCTTAATCTCTGACTCAATATTGATCACTCCATGTTACTGTTTTATTTAGCAACTGTAGAGCATCACAGGAATGGTACACTATTGTCTAAGATATATTCTAATACTTACCTTGTTCTGGGGCGCAGATGGCGCTTACGGATTTTTGCTGGATATAAATCCCCACGCATTCGCACGAGATGAACCGGTCCCAATTTATGTTAACGTCCTTACATCAATAAGGACGCATATACCATACGATTACTACATGTATCTGCCAACATGCTTGCCAAAGGGGATCGCATTGAGCAGAGCCAGCAACATTGGAGGCTTGTTAATGGGTGACCGTATTAAACCGTCACCATATGGAGACTTTCTGATGCTTCGTAATGTCACATGCGAGATTATGTGCGGCGGCCAGCTTAACAGTGTCATACAACAGAGGTTCATGCGGAGTGCAATAATAAGAAGATACCGCATCAATTTACTTATGGATGGGCTTCCGCTAGCCGAGGCAAATGGAGATAGCAAGTTTGAAATTGGAATTCCACTTGGGTATACCCTGAATGATATGTACTACATCAATAACCATCTACACTTTACGATTACCTATGTTGTGGAAACAGTTCCCAGTGGTAGCGGAGGTAACAAAAAAAGATATAGAATTTTGTCATTTGTGGCTGACCCATTTTCTGTAGATCATGGCGCGAAGACGTCATGCACGTATCCGGGTGAACATTCTCAGTCAACACCGCTGTCGGTGAGCAGTAACAACATTTCATGGAGTTATAGTGTGACGTGGATTGAGAGCAAGGAACCGTGGTCTACGAGGTGGGATCTTTACTTGAGTGTTCACAAAGAGAAAATACATTGGTACGCTATTGTGAACTCCACATTGCTGGTTGTTTTTCTTACAGTTGTTGTAGCAGCATTGTTGATTCGTGTTGTTCGTCGTGATTTGAGAAATGTGAATGACATCGAAGACGAGTTTGAATACATGGAGGACATAGGATGGAAGCTTTTAGCCCGCGACGTATTTCGACCACCACCTAAAGGGTGGCTTCTTGCTGGTTTAACCGGATCTGGTATACAGCTCTTAGGCATGTTTTTCACGGTAGTTCTCTTTGCTTCACTGGGCTTTTTCTCACCGCAGAGTCGTGGCAGTCTTTTCACTGCCCTTCTTGCATGCTTCGCCCTTCTGGGTGTCGCTGGTGGCTATGTCTCAGCGCGATTCCTGAAGTTGTGGGGTCTGACGAAGTGGCAATATGTATTTCTTACTGGTACAATTGTTCCAGGTTGGGCATTCACTATCTTCTTAATAATTAACACTGTTGTTTGGTCGCAATCGAGTAGCGCAGCCGTGCCATTTCCATCATTAGCATCATTAATAGCGATATGGTTTTTTGTTAGCATCCCATTGATTTTTCTTGGGGCGGTACTAGGGTTTAGGCAGGGGATTGTGTCGGTGCCACTGAATTACAATCAGATTCCTCGACACATCCCGGTACAGCCATGGTATTCGTCAATGCTAACTATCATACCAGCCGGGTTTCCACCTTTTGCCGCCATCTTTCTTGAGTTACATTTTATTTTAGGGGCAATTTGGCTAAACAGATTTTACTATATTTTTGGGTTTCTTTTCCTAATTGGTATACTGTTCGTCATTGTCACGTCTGAAACAGCAGCGGTGTTTGTTTACTACTCCCTTTGTGCGGAGGACCATCGGTGGTGGTGGCGATCATTTATGATAGGATCAAGTTCTGGGCTATATGTGTTTTTTTACACTCTTTATTACTCGACTGAAGGTAACATTGACCTAGATGGTATTGCCCCGCATATTTTGTACGTGGGTTATATGCTGTTGTTAAGTATGCTGATTTCTGTATCAGCTGGGTCAGTGGGCTTTCTGGCATGCTTTTCTTTTATTCGGTTTATTTATCGTGCTGGTAAGGCTGACTAAGTTCCGACGACACCATCAGCGTATGGGTTGTCTAATACGGAGAAATGGTTGTTGAGGGATTACAGGCGTTGTCGCCATACATCATTCGAAGAGGTGCTTGTATTTTTCGGTAACCTTATAGAATGTCGTGGTGTTTGGCTACTAGTGTACTTATTTCCTACGATATGTGGATGAAATACAACATCAGTCGGTCGTCATTTCGCCCTCCTAAACTACACGCGCACATTGAGTCTTGTTTCTTCCTCTATTATTTTTATTATTATCACTTAGAATCGCTTTGCAGAATGCAAGACTATCTTCGAGAAATCGAAGGTAAATTAGCACGGAAGACTGAGAGACAGGACACACTGCTTTATCGGCTAGCGAAGCGGAAGGCGGATGAAGTACGGCTTGCCAAGCTTGGGATACGCTGCATCCCCTCTAACCCACTGGAAACTACTGATGTGAACGTAGCAAAATATGTTATATTTAAGTTGAAGCAAGAGATAGGAGACAAGGTGGCGAGGCTTCGTAATGCCAACTTGCTTAGCATTGAAACTCACGGCGAGGTGACTGTTCGAGCCAAAAACGATGAGGTAAATCATCTAATCTCCAAAAAGGATTTATGGGAGCGTAGGTTAGCTACGCTCAAGGGTGAATGTCATAGGGGTAAACGCTCCCAGAAGATTTATTTTGGATCTGCATCGTACTTACCCGAGGCAAGGAAGAAAGGGTGTGGGACAACTGACAATACATCGGATGATGGCGATGGGTATGTAAGTTCCAATTCTCAGGTGTCGTCATGTTCTGAAGACACACCCCCAAAACCATCTGATTTATATCTGGGACAGGTTACCAATCGCAGTTCCGAAGAATCACTACGTTCTATAGAAGCGGGGGCCGAGCAGCGACTAAGATTGAAGCACCTTTACAGCGAGGAGAATTCGCTGAAGCATACTCGTGAAGAGGGAACCGCTTTTATTGTAAATATTGTGCTCCCGGAAGAAATTAACTTCCGTCGTCTGCTTGTCGAGAGGAAGAAACGTGCTTTTCAAGAGCGCATTAACGCTTTAAGAGGTTAATTTCCCCTTTTACATTACACACCTTAAAAATGCTTCCAGCTGCTCTATTCTCATACGCACGTGATGTATATGGCAATAATTGTGACATTCCTTCGTGTGCATAGGCTGAAGAGGTAAAAGACCTCATAGTCTTGCTTAAGTTTCACGTTTTTTCCCTTTTCCTTTTGTAAATGCTAAATACCTCCTTTTTCAATAGTGTCTAAGGTTAAACGAAGATGCCCGGTTTACTTGTGTCGCGAAAGCGTTCCAGAGGAAGAGTTTCAGACGGTTTGTCCAAGAGCGAGGGGGAGTTGGTTGATGAGTCTGATCGTGTACTTGAGCCGAAGCATAGGTCTCTTGTATTGGAAGGGGAACTGGGTATTGGTACTCCTCAACAGCCGTACTACCTACCCCTACGAGTGGAGGTCAATGAAAGTGGATGTTTTCACTGTATCACAACAAAGTGTCACTGTGTTTTTATGGAGAATATTCTAGAAGAGACATTCAGCAGCTTAGACTGCAAACGGGTTACGGAAGTTGCAGGTGCGCGCCACCTTTGTGCTAAGTCACTATTACCTACATTTGTTTCTCGAATGATTCGGCTAATGGAAATAACGTCTGAAGACACCTTTTATGACCTTGGATGTGGTAACGGATCCGTCTTGTTTCAGGTAGCTCTCCTGACAGGGGCTCGTTGTGTTGGAGTTGAGATAAGCGAGAACAACGCCAAAGTTGCAAAGCGTGCTTGGGAGGCAATTAAACCAAAATTTGCATTTTTTATGGGGCGACCCATACCTGATATCAAAATAATTAATTCGGACATGACAAAGGTCTTGGCTGATAATACGCTGTTTCAGTCAGAGAACGGCAAAACGGTGATCCTACTATCGAATTTGCTATTTCCTAAGTCCCTTACTCATTATCTTTCAGAACGATTCAGGCAAACACCGCCTGGAACACGAATACTTTGTTTTGATGATCTTTATCCACACAGCCGTTCTGTTGCTGCACTTCGCGACCCAGAGGCGTTTCAGCTTTTTACAATGACTGATTATCGTTGGCAAGAGCGTAGTGTGGAGTGGTGTTCAATGGATGGTCCCTTTTTCATTCATCGTCGGAGGTAATTTTTCGCACCACTCCCCGCAAGAAAGAGTTTCTGAGCTTCTCAGCTCGTCAATAACTGTTTCAACTTGCTTAGCTTATTGTACCGCATTCATACCCTTCTTTACGCCCCTTAAAAACAATATGTTTAACTTTGTGTAGCTCCTCCAAAGGCCCAGATACATGTAACAGCAATTTTTTCTAAACGGCATGCATTTTTCTTCCTTCAGTCTTCTTGAACGTAGCAAGCATTTATGATTGTTCTTTTCCTTACATCTGCTTGGAGACCCGGTAACCTATGAGGGATCGATGCGAATTCTCTCCGGCAAGCCAGTGTACCAATAATTACACACGAATTTCGCATTACAAAACCCGGCGGGGCCATTCGTGGTGAGGGCCCGGTGCAGAAATTATATTGAAATCAGTGACAGTACTGCTACATATGGGGTACTATAGCACCGAGAGGTGGCATCATTGCGTTTTTGTGGATCAAGATCGACCACCCCCTTCCCCCACAACGCAACGGTAGCTGTCTGCTCGATGACCATCTTTGCTTGCGGGGCCGGATACTTGTCTTTATCTTAAGACTTACACAATATGTTTCGATTTTGAGCATTTTGTGCGTACATGTCAGAATGCATTGTTGTAGTGTAATACAAATATAAAATCTTTTTGGCCATTTGCATATTATTACATAAATCAGATTCTGCGAAACAAAATGAGCTCACCTGTAACAGGCTTACTGTTGGTAATGGTATTATTACTATTCGTGATATTGGTGACTGGCATCTGGTATGGTATTGTTTAACCATCGCAGCTCATCATACAGCGAGTAGCGGATGAACCTTTCTCTTGATACATAAACATGACACAGTGTTGGAGAGCCAACGTAACCAAATCAACCACTTTCTGATATAAGTTTTCTTAGCTTTTTGAAAACTATACACAATGAATTATAAGAGATGGCTGGAAAAGCTTGTATCGTACGATACAACGAGCAGAAACTCCAACCTCGAGCTCATCCACTACGTGAAAACATATCTTGAGGGAGTCGGAGTGGATTGTATATTGATCCACAACGAGGAAAAAACAAAGGCGAATCTATGGGCAACCCTTCCCGGAGAAAATGGAGTAACAGAGGGTGGCATAATCTTTTCTGGGCATACCGACGTGGTTCCAGTAGATGGACAGGAGTGGTTTACTGACCCTTTCATATTAACTGAGCGTGATGGAAAGCTATATGGGCGTGGTACATGCGATATGAAAGGGTTTATTGCAGTGTGCATGTCACTTACACAGGAATTGCTTCAGGTGAGGCGGGAGAAACCGATCCACTTTGCATGGACATACGACGAAGAGGTTGGATGTATTGGTGGCCAGGTGCTAACCACGTTCCTCCGTGAGAAGGGAATCAAGGTCGATGGATGCATTGTTGGTGAACCAACATCCAACAAAATTGTCGTAGCGCACAAAGGCATCGCCGTGTATCGCATACGTGTGCGTGGCATTGCAGCTCATTCTTCGTATGCACTGACTTCTCAAAGCTGCAATGCAGTCGATTATGCGGCCAGGCTCGTCGTAAAGATAAGGGAGATTGCTGAAGACGTAGCACGTCATGGGGCTAGGGATCGTTTTTTCGACGTTCCTCACACTACTATTTCTACCAACATCGTTACGGGGGGTAATGCGGAAAACACCGTTCCAGCGCTTTGTGAATTCGTTTTTGAGATTCGTTTCTTAACGTCCGCTGAACAGGATATGCTTGAGAAGCGTATTTGCACATTTGTAGATACTGAACTTCTCCCAGCGATGATGAGGGAGTCTGCAAGCGCTAATATTGAGCTTAGGAAGGTGGCAAGTGCTCCTTCCTTCAGCCAGGCGGATGAGAAAGACACATTTCTTCCTGTGCTTCGTAGTTTAACGGGGGATACCGCGATACGCAAGGTTGCATATGCAACAGAAGCTGGTCAGTATCAAAACCTTGGAATTCCCGTGACTGTTTGTGGTCCAGGCTCGATTCTGCAGGCGCATCAAGCAAACGAATTTGTTACTGTGGAGCAGCTGGCGGAATGTGCCGGAATCATTCGTGGGGTTGTACAAGGGTGTTGTGCCCTTCTGGAGCCACATTTGTAGGATTTTTATCGTTATTTTTATTTGCACATTACGGTCACCGATGCGTTCCGTATTTATTTCTTTGTAACTACAATTTGTCAGGGAATACCTTTCTTGATACAGGTTTCAGCACAGCTGGCCCTATCAACACCGACCATAACTTGTGTCTCAGTTAGAGTAACAAAACTTATTACCAAAAATGATATAATAAGGCTTAATGACAATATATATATATATATTATTATTATTATTATTATTATTATTATTATTATTATTATTACTATTATTAATCCATATAGCCATGTGTTGTACACTCATTTATTACTTCTTTCGACAATCTCAACAAACAAAGTCAACGGAGGCAGCCACTAATGCTGCTGCATGAATTAATAGCGTGCATCCGCAGACATTGTGCGCTCATACCAAGGGCATACTTCGCTTTCACTAAGTTGTATGCGCCGTATCCATTCACTTCTCAAACCCATTACCCTTCCCACATCTTTTTGCTACATGTTCCAATTCTTGTGAGCTGACAGAAGGGTAATGCAAGAAGAACTTAAAGAATGCATTCGGGCTATATCGGAGTGTACATCACGTGACGAGGAAACCTTTTGCAATGCCCTTGGAAATATACACCGAATTGTATTTGGTGTCAGCATAGAAAGTGAGATTGAGGTTACTTTTTCGCAACTACTGTCATCATGTGAGAAAGTTGTCAACTGCGTCGGGGGTAGTCTTGGTAGGAGGAAACTTTCCCCTCTGATAAGACTGCCCATGGAGGTTGTAGTGGTTGAACTGATGGCGCGTCTTACCCGGGTCTTGTTCTGGGGATTGGCGCCATCCAATGATGCTTCGTCGCATCGGGAGCCACAGAATCAAATCAAGATAGATGCGGAGCAACTTGAAGTGCTATTATTGCCTCGTTTCTTCTTAAAACTGCCCACAAGTCCTGCCATGTTAAGGGATGTATTGTTGAAGGCACCGTGGGGTCTTTTCTTTCAGAGGTACGGATCTCACAACTCCCTTGAAGGAAAAATGAATTATATTGTGCCCTCTGAGGTTGTGGCTGTACTTACGGGTTTCAGAACGAATTTTGGATGTGATTTTTACTCAACATTTGTGTGGATGTGGGTCCTTGCTTATCACTTTCTCTGACTAATGAAGAGGCCTCGCGTACTACGGCAAATAACCTCACAACATCAGCGGCACTGCACGATGAAAGTGCGGGATCTTGCTCTGGTGCCGCCAAACCCGGGTGCGCTGTGAGCACTGATGCGGTTGATGTTGCTCGCAACGATTCGGAGGGCTGGCCAGGCCACAATATATTATTCAATAGAGGTACGCTGCGTGAAACTGTCAAGCGGGGCGCACCCAAAGCAGGAACCGTGGACACTTCTGCGAGGGCTTCAAAGAAACCCCTGCCCACAGTACCTAATCGCAATTTACCCGCGTATATGTTAACGAAAAGAAGACTAAGCGCTACTCCTTCATTATCATTTCAGTGCGCTGATGTAGCGCGGGTCATAGATCACGACGAGCGCCTCCTTTCTACCCCTGACGTTCACTCATCTTCGGATGACGACAGTGACACAGAGGTGTTGGCTAGAGAGAGTCCAGTGCGGAAAAAGGTGTGTGTCGATGGGGCTGTTGTTCCTCCCTCCCCAATACGCTCAGAGCGTGTGGTGGAAGACCTCCATCCCCTTTAAAATCGCTCATAGAACACCAAAGTGTGCGCATACGGGACGCAAATATCATTCTGCAGTGCCTAAAGTGTAGTAGGCCTACGAGGAGATTGACATGTTCTCTCTGTGTTTCTGGCCATGCGATTATGAGTTGGTTAGGCACAAACTGAAGAAGATGATAATTGTATTTATCTTCTTATTGTGTTTACACTACCTTTTCTAGATGATGTTTCTACCTTTATTGTACTTTTGGTACGCGTAACGGCACCCTGGAAGAGGAGTCTTTGCTCATTTATTGTTGACATCGTTAATTGTGCTCTCTAAACAGGCCGCGTCTGCTCGATCTAGAAAAAAACAAAAAATCCACCACTTGCCCTTTTCTGATAAGGGCTTACCAAAGCGTAGATAATTGCCCCCCTTTCAAATAACACGACGTGAGAGCTAATTGTACCCTCTATACCCACAACTGATTGGTTTCCGCGGCGGGTGTTTTTGGCGCTTGGATAAGGCTAAAGCACGTGCTGGTGTGCTGAAAAAGGATTTCAGTAGGAGAGATGCGATTCTAGTCGTTATTGGCTAGCGTAGTGGTGTGCCGTGCACGTGCAAGATTTAGCTTGATACGCATGTTGAGGTAGCACCACTTCTTCCAATGTCGACTAGTGAATCATTTTTTTTTAATGATTTGGCTGCGTGTGATGGCTCCCGTGGACCTCTAGCGGTGTCAACAAGAACATAACGAGAATTCTTTGTAAGCGTGCCCGTCGGTTGTTCCCAGTGGAGCATTCATTTGTGCGTGTGTTTGCTTTCGTGAAGTCATACCTCGGCCTCGTACGTGCAGTAGAGGGGGCTGTGAGCGGTCACGGATTGCTACATTTGAAGGAAAAGTGTGCATATTTACACGCTGCTCTCGCGAATATATGGTTGAAAAGTGAATTTCCTGGCGGTTACGCGTGGGTGTGTTTGTGTGTCTTCATCGGTTCGCATATCAAACATGGTATTTTGTTGGCACCGGGTCAACCGCAGTGGGTTGCCTGTGTTGTACATTTTCTGTTGGTTTGGTACTTTTCCAGCTGTTTTGTCATGTCATTTTGGTGCAAAAACTTAAGTCATTGCGTGCAGTGGTGTGTGCTGGATGATTCCCCTAACCCCCCCCCCCAAACACTTTCAATTCTCACAATCACAATGTCAACTGCTGTTGTGGCCACTTTTGTTTGTACCTTTCAGAGCAAGTCACTCATGGCAGGTAAGAAGGCGCACCCCATTAAGAGGGATTGGTATTGGAATCATAACGACCGTTTTGAGATTTGGCACAGCCTGGACTGGCCCTCTGTGCGGCGCGGGCGGCAGATTTACACAGAGGTGTTTGCACCATGCCATCCACTGGGCCGCATGACCTTCACACATTTTCAGGGGTTTATGACGCGAGAGGAAATAAAGCAATTGGCCTCACAATATGAGGTTGTAGATTCCTCACCAGACTCAGAGGGCATGTTGAACCCCCGACCGGGAAAGCCAACAGACACGCTCCCTCTTCCGTTTCCAAACCAGCGCGCCGCCCAGTTTGCCAATAACGGATCGGAGCCGCCAGATCTTCAGCACTCAGTGTTCGGTAAGGAAGGCGGTGCGGACTATATTTTTTCCCTCCTTACCGGTTACAACTGGGGTAATGGCGATCTGCTGGAGATCCCTCCCTTCGCACCCGAGCTGAAGCCCGGCCAGTTCTGGAACCCCTACTTCAAAGATTGCGTTCTCTCTATGCCGCCCCCACTATCCGATGGGATGGTTGATTACGAAGATGGCACGCCCGCGACGATCAGTCAGATGGCAAAAGATGTTGTCAATTTTCTCCGCTGGTCCGCCGAGTCTGAGTATGACGACCGTCGTGTTATGTTCTGGAAGGCCTTCACCACGATGGGGCTTGTTAACTGCATTTTGTTTCACTACTGTCAGAAGAACACGAACTGGAGGATCTATGGGCGCACAACCTTTCGTTACTGGAAGAAGACGTGGTAGCGAACTTATCGTAGGAATTAACAAAGGGGATACCATTCTCTTTAGTATGTGTGTGTGTATGTGTGGGATATCTCTCCTTTTCTCCCCTAACTGCTATTTCTTTAGCTGTTTATTTGACTTTTGTCGCTTTTACTTTGTTTCAATACGACAGGAGTTATTTTTTTATTTTTATTTTTGCCTTGAAGAGATGTGCTTTATGATTATGATGATTATTATTACCTCTGTATGCGCAGAGCTGCAGCCGGTTCGCGGTTATATATTTCATTCTTGTCGTGGATTTACCCTTTAACCTAAAGGGTTTGCGCACTCACAGAGCAAACGTCACTGTGTGTGTCTTTGCGTCTTTATGAATTTGGGTTATTTATGTGTGTTGGGACGGTGGGTCGCGGTGGATGGGAGTAGTATTAGGAAGTTTGTAGAGGGAAGTGAGTTACTTTTTGGAGGGTAGGAGGCTAGAAAGCCCGCACGCAGGCCACTGATGATTCGAGGAGGAGGGGAAAAAAATATAGCGATGCAAAGTTCTGTTCTCTGCGCTTTTGGGATATCTCTTCATGGTGCATGCCGTTTCCATCTCCTCCTATCCATGCTACCCATGCATGTAGTTGCCGTGCTGTCGGTGGGAGTGGTGGAAGGCTGTGTTGCGGCCGGGGGATTTTCATTCTTATTTGGTGTGATTCTTTTTTCCCCTCT
The DNA here is from genome assembly GCA_002287245.1 of Trypanosoma congolense. Classification (NCBI taxonomy): domain Eukaryota; phylum Euglenozoa; class Kinetoplastea; order Trypanosomatida; family Trypanosomatidae; genus Trypanosoma; species Trypanosoma congolense. The sequence goes on along the minus strand of NHOR01000228.1, from coordinate 189,838 downwards.
TGTGAAGCCCTCTATTCTTTGGCCGTGGAGTAGCAGTGCGTTTTTTTCGCCATTATTGGTATTATTATTTTGTCGCTTTCCCAAACCCTACCCTGCCCCTCGCATGCGGAGTACACGTGGAGACGATAGTTAGGGATAATGAAAGAAGGGAGAGCTTAGTGTTGGTATTGGTACAGCAAGGGGCTCTGTTTCTCGTGTCTTTGACCAGATGTGTTTCCATTGTTTCTCTTTGACACCATGACACTTCTGGCTGATAATTTTTCGCCCGTGGTCTTCAGCGTTTCTCCGTTTACAGTATTTATCTTTACCCCCTTTTCCCTGGTATATTCCCTGACGAGTACCATTCGTTTCGTGGCCGTATAATATCGATACGAAGAACCACCACAACTCAGTTGTTTCCATGGTTGATCGAAGATGCTCCGAGTAAATGCGTTCAAATGCGTGGCGATCACTCGTCTCTTGCTGAAGCGCTCCGGTAAGCCCACCGACACCGGAGATTACAAGCAGGTTTACCTACCCTATGACACAGCCCGACCGAGCGAGAGTTGGAGCAGGAGAGGCGCCGCTTTAAGCAGGCGTACTACGGCCGCATGGAACACCGCAAACTTGTGGAAGTGAAGGATGTACCGTTAAACATGTACACATACGGAAAGGAAGGAATGTCACTTCCTATCGCCATCTTCAAAGACCAGAAGGACCCAGTCATTGGCCCAGAATGGACGTATCCCGGCATTTACGAGAACAAGATTGCCGCTCAGCATTGGTTCATTGAGGAGCTGTTCAACAAGGAGGGAAAAGGAGAGTTTGACTCGCCGTGGCAGCGGCAGATACTTGACAATCAGGTTAAGCGTCGAATGGGCAAGGTCGCCTTTCACATGCGGCAGATTAAAATGAAGGCGGTGGATGTATTCCAAAAGGAGAGAGGCGGCTCGAAGCGTCCTGGTGGCGCGGGTGAGAAGCCTAAGGATAGTGGCGGGAAGAAATAAGGGGTGTGCTGGCTTTGTTGGCGGCACGGTGAGACTGGAGAGCATGCCGCTTAACTCGCCCTGATGTCGGTACCCGCGCCACTGCGGTTTGTTGCCTTGTCCGGCCTTTCTTTGGCATCACAGGTCAGTCACTGGAGCGGAGCACCACCGAGCACACCCGTCGTTTGAGCACAATACGGGCGTTTATACATCGAACAAGATTCCCACTTCTCTCTTTTCTTTGTTTCCTTTTTCCTTTTTTTTAAATACCCCACTGACACTGATTCACACTGCTTCATATCGTTCCATTTCATTTACTACTTGACCCCAATTTTCTGCACTGTGCTGCGTGCGTACGTGACTCTCACTACATTGCAAAGAATACACTAGTTTTGATACCAACTTACGCAACGGAACATTTTTTTTTTGCCAACTATTTTATTTATTATATCAATTGAAGTTAACCAAGTAAAGGACTACAAAACATACGGTGCCGTGGGTCAGACAAGTTTCAAGAGAAGTGCTATTAGTGGGAAGGAACTTGGAGTGAACGAGGGAGCCCAAAGGGAAACGAAAGGATTATATAAGTATATCAACCATACACAAAAAGAAAAGCAACAACAACAACAACACAACATAACACAACACCCTTCAATAGCGCAGGTTGTAGTGTTGTGCAGAAAAAAAAACAGGTTGGAGGAGCATATCAGATCCCTCCAAAAAAAAAAAGGAAACAGTTTTGAAGTCTCATTGCTTCTCGCGACTTCCGGGAGAGCTTTTGAACCGCTTTTCGTATTTAGCGAGCGGTGTGTGGTAAAGGTACCGTAAAAAGGGAAGATGAAGACCGTATTGCTTTTATCGATCCTACTTCCGGCATGCTGTGCCACTGTGTGGGCTGAGGACCTGTACCCAACGTGTGCCGAAACGGAATACCTCGGTGGCGCACTGTCAGGGGGTGAGGTAGTGCTGTACAACTTTGACACCCCGGCCTCAAACATGACGCTTAACTGCCTGTCATACGACATCACACCGACAGATGCCGCGGATCCCAAAGACATGGGTGACGGTCCGTGCAAAGTTCCTCACCAGACCGAGTACCAATTCCGCATGTTTATACGGGCTAGCTACACGGACAAGGGAACCATGCAGACGGTTACGAAGGAGTTCGACGTGAAGGACATGGGAGGTGGGTCGCTTTTTGACGTAGCAATCCGATTTCCGCACGAGGCCACACTGTCGCTTGTTTTTGCCAACACGGGAACCAACCCCAGTTGCGGCCTTCAGGCACGCGTATCGATGAAGTACACTTACAGCGCTAAGGAGTCAGCGGTTGTGGGGGTACCAGTGCTGGTTGGCATTCATCCGAGGATCATCGACGCTGGAAGAAAGACTCCGACGCGGTTTGTGTTCCGCCACTCGAACCACACGGGCTCTGGCGAGGCTCCGGAAGGTACCTTCCTGCTCACCCACGCCCACGTGGAGTGCTCATCAAGCAGTTCGAGTGGCAACACCTTTATGAGTATACCTTCACAGGATCCAGTGTTCGAGGGATTTGGTGATCCAGGCAATGGGACGCTCGTTGCTCGGGACACTTTTGTAAGCCCCGCTCGTAGCTATCGTGTCTGCTACCGTCCGGCTGGTGCGGTGGAGGCCGTAGAGTTAGCCTTTATTCGGAGCTTCGCCACCAACCCAGCGTACTATAGTTTGGTTACTGACCCCAACGAGAACGGCCATGTGTACATTTACCAGAAGACAACCCTTAAGTTTTACGGATCAGACCTCGACACGCGGCCGAAGGCCAACTTTGCTAAATTTGTTCCCGAGACCGAAAACTGCGACGAGGCTTCCGCTGCGGGTGGCGTGCCGGAGACAATTCCTCTTTTGCCCAGCGACAGCTACGGCCCACAGACAACGAGCGTGCTTTGGTCGTGGGTGCTCAAGGAGAGTGGTGCCTACAAAGTGTGCTACAAGCGTCCCGGATTACTGTGGGTTGAGGTGCCGGGCATCGACATTGTTAATTCTGCCGGAAATAACATAACCACGAACGATACCGCCTCCTATCCGCAGCCCGTCGACCCGGTCACGAAGGAGCCCTGCCCAACCGCACCACCGAACACGCCAGAAACCCCCTGGCACGTATACAGCAGCGTCATGCTTGTTCTGAAGGAAACCACGGTTCCAGCCACCTTCATGCAAAAGTTGAGCAAAATCCTATGCGTACCGCGCTCAGTGCTAGCTGCCACGCGCTTCACACGCGACGAGAGTGGGCATCAGCGCGTGTACATCACGCTTCTTTGTGAAGACTTTGGGCAAGACCGCCCGTGCGATTCGGCGGAGCGTCAGAACTATATCATTTACGCTAGCAAGGCTGGAAGCGAGGAACTCAAGGCTGCTGGCATTATAGCCGTATCGGGAAGCAAAGACATATTTGCGCTTGACGATAGCACTTCAGGTTCATTGGGGTTGACTCGTTTGCTCACCGTTTTGGCTGTGTGCTTGACAGTGATTACCGTTGTTGGACTTATAGTGCACGCCGCGTTGAGGTATCGTGAGAGCCGGCAGTACTTTGTTAACTTTGGCGTAGAGGATGATGTGGATGACATGTACATATCCAATATTCCCGCTGGGACTCAGCCGAAGGGTGCTGCTGAGGGCAAGGACTCCGTGATTGAAGTTGAGGATTGAGGCCTCCAAACACCGAAGGAAAAAAGGTAAGCAAAGCAAACAAGCAAAATAACAGGCAGAAGAGGAAGAAGCCGTCCACCAGTTGGATTAGCGGAAGTGGATGAGGGATGGTCCTGGTGGGCGCGGACAGTGAAAGGCTGACGGCTATTTAGTGGAGGAGGAGGAGGGGGTGTGTGAAAAAAAAAAAAGAGAGAGAGGGAGTGGAGTTTCGTATTTATGAAAAAGTATGATTTGACACAGCGATGAGGATGTGCGGGTAAAGGGGGAGGGGGAGAAAGTGGTGTGTGGTGAGCGGCAGTAGGGATAAGTTTTGGAGGGTGAAGCGCTGAAGTGGTGCAACGAGACTGTGCCTACGGAGAAAAGATGAATGAATGAGAGAAAATTAGAAGAGGCGAGGAGTCTGGTTTGTGAGAGAAGAGCACTAAGCGGTGCAAAGCTGTAACGTGATGGTGGTAAAAACTGACAGTGGAGAGATGATAATCATTTAAGGAAAAGAAATCCGAGGGGAAAAGGCAGACCAATAGCATGGCCCTTTTTGTTGTTATTTCTTTATTTATACCCTCGTTGATGGAAATCACCAAAGAGAAGATGAGAGAAAACCGTTTGCCATTATGAATCAAATCAACACAAAACAAAAGGAAAAAAACAGGGATAGCGTATCTAATGCTTGTGTGTAGTTGAAAGAAAAAAGGGGTCGCGCCAGTGCGGAAGGAAAGAAGGGAGAGAAAGCGTGTGAGAAGAGTCAATAACGCAGAACGTAACATATAAGTGGCTAATTATGAATGAACTGTTGAAAAACGGAACTGCACGGTTATCGTAGTAGAAAGGGCAAGAGTTTGATGGGAGAGGGTTTTTGGAGGACACAAATACACGCATTTCCACAGGAACACCATGAAAGCCAGTTCAATATTTCTTTTCCCCTTCCGATTTTCTCTTCATCATTACGCCGCACGAGCGGCGATGGCAGGAGCAGGGCTGGCACCTCACAGGCAAAATAGTTCTACAGAAAGGAGATTGAATAAACCTTGAGGTGTGCGGGGCGCAAGAATTCGTTTACGCGTACGCGCATATGTGTCAGTGTAAGGAGTTTTTTTTGTGTGTATGCGGTACGTAGGCAAAAAATAATACTCTGAGGACCCACAATTGCATGTCTCTTAGCCGCGTGTTTCACGCAGGTGAGAAGCGTGTAGCACAACCTTACCCCCTCCGACCTTGCAGGCATATCTTTTTTACCGTTTCCGCTTTCCCTCCTTTCCCATTTTGCGTGTGTATTTACCAAACTTGTCCAGTACATCCTTTGTTTTTTCCCTATAAATTGCTTACGCTTCCTTCCCGTGCTCACGCGTGACCAATTTTGTCGAGAACACCAAGGACTTCTTAATGATTCATGCTGACGTTGTGTGTTCCTTGCTTTTTTTTTTTTCAACTTGTCGTAAGTGGGGTGTCTTTCCGGACATTCCCAGCTCAGTTCCATGCTACGATCTCCTCTGGGGGTGAGGCGCGGTAGTCAAATTTCGTGCTGTTTTTCCCGGTGAGTTGTTACAACACAGCTATTTTCCTTTCCTTTTCTCCTTCTCTTCTTTGAATGTGATGTGATGTGCGCGTGTGTGGGATGAAATGTGCTGTTTACTGTAGGGGAAAAATAATACAGTAAAACACGACACCGAGTGACGACTGTAGCTGGTCAGAGTGAGGAAGCAGTGCTGTTATTGGGGAGAACGCAAAGGAGGAGAAATGTTTCGCCGTTGTGTGCTTTCTCTCTGCCCTGCTGGAGGGGTTCCCTCCGAGGTAAGTCCGCTTTCGAGGGTGGATCGCATTCACGGCTTCACGCGCAGAGCAGCCCGTCGAATCACGGAGCTAAACATAAACGCTTCTGAGTGGCAGCACGACTCCACTGGTGCACTTTACTATCACATTGATACTAACGACCGGAACAACACGTTTTGCATTGGGTTCCGCACTCCAGCGGAGAACAACAAGGGAACTTCACACGTGTTGGAGCACACCACTCTTTGTGGCAGTAGCAAATATCCCGTGCGCGATCCGTTTTTCATGATGCTTCGGCGGTCATTAAATAACTTCATGAATGCAATGACGGGCGCAGACTACACCCTGTATCCCTTCGCTACAACCAATGTGCAGGACTTCCGCAATCTCCTCGATGTCTATTTGGATGCCGTGCTCCATCCACTGTTGCGCCACGAGGATTTCAAGCAAGAGGGCCACCGTGTTGAGGTTGAAGCTGATGGCGCAACTGAGAGACGGCTAGTCTATAACGGTGTTGTGTTCAATGAGATGCGTGGTGTCGTCTCCGAGCCTTCCCAGCACTATGCCCACTCTCTCATGAAGGTGATGCTGCCCAACACACATTACGAATACATTTCCGGCGGCTACCCGCCGGAGGTACTGAAGCTCACCTACGAGGAGCTTTTAGCCTTCCATAGAAGGCATTACCACCCCACTAACAGCATCACCATTACCTACGGCGATCAAAACCCGGAACCTTGGATGGCTGTGCTTAACGAGTACTTTTCTTCCTTTGAGAGGGGTGAGGTGGTTGAGGTGTCTGGGCTATCCGAGGCGAGTCGCTTTAAAGAGCCCATGAGAGTGTCGATGGAAGGGCCGCCTAATCCAATGGGGAACCCACGGACCCAAAAGCGGGTGTCTGTTTCCTTTGGAATTCAGCAGGAGGAAAACAGCTTGAAGGATGTTGTCGAGCTGAGTGTGTTGGACACGCTTCTCTCCAGTGGACCAAGTTCACCGCTTTACCAGGCGCTTATCGAGACCCAGTTGGGTAGTCGCTACGCCCCAATGCACGGTTACAGCAGTTACCTTGTGTCGCCCCTTGTTTCATATGGTGTTGAGGGTGTTGACGAGACTCGTGTCAATATCGATGAGGAAATTTTAAATGCTGTGACGACAACGCTAGCAAATGTAACAAAGGAGGGGTTTGACCAGCGGCGAGTGAAGTCAGTTATCTTCCAGGAGGAGCTGCAACAGCGCCACCGTGCCTCCGACTACGGAGTAAACCTCTGTACCGGGTTGTGTGCAATGGGACTGTGCCGTTCTCAGAACAATCCTCTTGACTTCATCGACTGGCTGCCGCATCTGCGGAAATTAGAGGCGGAGAATGCCAAATCACTCTTGCCGCGCATATCCCAAAACCTACTTGACAACCCTCATCGTGCATTAGTGTCGGTTTCGGCAAAGAAAGACTTTCTTAACTCCCTTCGAGACACGCTAGGCGCCATGGAGGCGGAGCTTAACAAAGGGGTGACTGATGGAGAAAAGGACAAAGTGCAGGAGGAAACCGAGAGGTGGCTGAAGCGAGTACGGACTCCGCAGACCGCCGACGTTCTGCCGACTCTGACGGTCGACGACATACCCCGTGAGTCTTACCAGGAGCCTCAGCCAGTTCCGACGAGCAAAAGCGCAGGGGATTCGTCATCTGCATCTTTCCAAACCCCGGGGATGTATACAATTGCGTATCCAACAAATGGTTTGGTCTACGTGCATGGACTATCTCCCTTCAGTGCAGAGCTCGTGACGCTGCTTCAAGCAGTTGACTACAATGCACTGGTAGACATTCCCCTGTCTCACTCACTTTTGGGGAGGTTGGGGGCGGGTAAGCATTCTTTCAAGGAGTTTTCCATACTAACAGACCTCGTGTGTGGTGGCTTCTCATTTTCTCCTCAAGTGAATCAGTCGTACCGCTCCAAGTCAGAATACATTGTTGGAACGACATACGGCTTTTACACAACCAAAGAGAAACTTCAGGAGGCATTGAATCTCCTTGCATTGGCGCTGCTGGAGCCACATGTCTCTTTAAGTGATGTCGAAGTGCGGGGTCGAGTCCTTTCACTCGCCAAGGCACGGTGCTCAGGTACGATTCAGCGGCTACAGCGCGAGGGCAATCGCGTAGCAACCTCCCTCGCTGTTTCACGCTTAACTCAATGTGGGGCGATCCAGGAGGCGTGGTACGGCTTAGCTCAGTCAACGCACGCCTCAAACATCCTTGAGAAACTCCAGAGCAGTGATGAAGGCGATGTTCACACCGCGTTAGAGTCGTTGCTCAAGTGTCACGCAGAGTGTGTACGCTCACTGGCGGCAAACATTCGATATGGCGTGTTGTGGGCTACATGCGAGGAAGAGCACCGGTGTGAAGTTGAGGGCGCGCTCGCGTCGTTCCTTCACAAATTCTCGCCCGTGGCTGAGGGGTCTTCTTCCATGCGTATGTGTTTCTCCCCTCTGGAGAGGGTGACAGGCGGCGGGGTGGAGGAACTGCGTAGAGCTTGCCCATTGACACATCCTACGCCGCTATCGCCATTGCCAATGAGCTGGACTGGGGACACAAGCTGCAGGCTCCGCTACGGGTGGCGTGCCAGGTGTTGGCCAACGAATATTTGCACCGCCGCGTGCGCGAAGAGGGCGGCGCGTATGGCTCCGGAGCGAAGGCCACGCTGCTGGGTGAAGTGGGCGGTGTCACAATGTCCAGTTACCGTGACCCAACGCCGGATGCGACAATTCGTGCCTTTAAGGAATCGGGGGCATGGCTTAGCGACGCGAGTAATGTCACTCAGCTGCGCTTGGATGAGGCAAAGCTTCGCCTTTTTGCAGGAATTGATGCTCCGTACGCCGCGGACAGCTTTGGTGAATCTTTGTTTTTACACGATATCTTACCGGACCACAAGCAAGCAATGCGCGACGCATTGCTGAGCGTGAGCACTAAGGATGTTATTGATGTCGCGAGTCTCTTTGATGTTGATTCAAATAAGGGGTCCGTGTCGGGGTGCTTTGCCCGGAGGATTCCAAAGAGTAAAAGGACGCCTCCATATTTTAAACGTGTTTTGGTTCACCGCGCTGGCTGCATTGCCACTGTTATCATTACTAAGTTATTTTTTTCCCTCCATTCTTAATAGGCTCGAAGGTTGCCGCCTGTGTGTTAGGGTTAAGGCGATTACAACTTCCACGAGCCGTACGTGTGTGTGAATGTGGCACCGAAAAAAAAAAAACGAGGAATGTTAATTTTACGGCGGCATACATTATTTTTGCATTGCAGGTTGGTTCATTTGCCTCTGCTAAATAAGTACCTTAACTCGCCTTCATTTATGGCTATGTCAGGCTTCCTGCTTTGTTTCACCTCTTTTTTTTCTTCTTCTTTTCCCATTCCTACTCAATGGAGCGAGCACCAATCAACACCTTTTCTTTCGCACTTTCTATCTCTTTCTACATATTGGACGCAGCACACCGTTCTTCCTGTGTGTGTGTGGGTGCTGATATTCACAACTATTGCAGCGCACTGTTTGCACCTTTTTTTTTTTTGTGGCTGCGTTGGGTTTGGGAGGTCAAACACCAACACAACCACTACCGAAGGAAGTCCTCGTGGGGTGATGTTTCCAGCCACACGTGCGATTGGAATGTCCACTCGACTTTGCGCAATGCGTTGCTTGCCAGTTAGCAACGCACGGGGATGGTGGAGACTGCTACGGCGCCGTAAAGTTCGGAGTGTTTCCGCGTGGTGTGCTACATTTATTTTCAGTGCTGCCAGCCTTGCCGGTCTCACGATCTGTGCAGCTCCCATTGCGCTGTGTCACCCGCTAGAGACGCCTGAGTACCTGATTCCGTACTATTTGCGTAACATTAAGAGCCGATTCCGGCACTATGCATCGTGCCGTGAGGACCGCGATGGGGCGTTGAAGATGACACTGGAGGACTTTGTGCGCTCTGTTTTAGTTCTCAACAAGAACGAGCCGATCGATGTGTCGTTGCTTGATGAAATGACGAAGCTCTTTACTGAGTTAGATGCGGACGGCGATGTTCACTTAAACACAACTGAGTACACCTTTCTTATGGCGCTGCTGACAGCAAAGCTGAAGGAGGTGCGCATGCTTTTTTCTATTGTCGACACCGAAGGCGTTGGCACGGTGGGGCTTGACGAGTTTTCGGGTGTGCTGCGCGGTTTAGGCTGCATCGCCGATGAGGCTGATGCGATAACACGTGGTCATAAAAACGGCGTAATGAAAAGCCTCTTTGGCGAAGACGGGAAACGGCGCTGCTCTTATGCGGAGATGGAGGGAGTCATTAACAACATCAAGGAGGCAATATGGCGTGCTGAATTCCGCTTTTTTGATACAGACAACAAAGGTCGCATTAGTGGTGAGGAATTTGGAAGACTCTTAGCGAATCAAATGGTTGGAAACCACGTTCCATTTTATATAGTCGAAAATATACGCAAGTTGCATGGAAGTGCCCTGGCTGTTACGACCGACATGTGGATCAGCTTTAACTACCTGATGCTGGAGGCTGACGAGATTGCCGAGGCGGTGCGGCTTTTTATGAATTCGCGGCTACCACTCGGGAAGGACGAGTTCAGGAGCATTGTTAATGCGGCTGCAAGAGGCCGATTGGAGAGGAGCACCTTCACTTGATCATGTCTATCTTCGATCGTAATGGCGATGGCGTGCTGGAGTTTGACGAGTTCATTTCCCTAATGAAGCGCAAACTTAGTTATCAGTGCAAGAGCTCCGATGATATTGCTTTTCGAAGGGCAAAACACTTTCCATTACGGTTGATGGAGTGTATTGGAGAATCTATCAGGAGCTGAGAACCGCAATGGGTTGTGGTGGACAGTTTACATGTTAGCAACCGTCTCACCGCAGTGCGCACACCTTCGTGTGCTTCTTCATCCCTGATGTGCGACTTGCTTCTTTTTTCGCTGTTACAGACGAGTCTGAGTGAATTGTTGTGGTTCGAACTTGAGCACTACCGACGGCTTTTTTCTTTTCTCTTCCTGAATTTCTTTTCCTTTTCTTTTTCTTTTCGAAAGAGAGCCATTAATCGCCGTACGCATCATTGTTTTGGTAGCACCGTTTCTCTCACGAGGGGAACACGTTGATGTATTTGCTGGTGATGTTTTCTCAACTTCAGCCGCTCTACCTCACTTGCCTGCTTGCTCGACTCTTTCCGAGGGCACTACGTGGTTTTTGGCCAAAGTGTTTCACTGCTCATAACCCCCCTTTTCCCCCTCATTATCACCTGATTGCGCTGTGCAACCATCAATTGGTTCGCACTACAAACTCACAAATATGTGTTTTGCATGGTTCAGTTTACATTTTTTTCCCTTTTTTTTTGTTCGTCCCCTGTTGCATGCCAAAAAAAAACATTTCATATTTTCGTATTCTTATTGCCCTTTGCTCGCTCTTCCCACGTATAAGCATCGGAAAAACACTTACCAGGTGTGTGACAATAGAGGAAAGAAAGAAGGTAGAGGGTCAGGCATAAGTTGCTAGGGCCGGGGGCTGCTTTTCTGTGAGGGAGGAAAGGAAAGGCAAGGGGCCTTCAGGGTGAATAGGGGAAAAATATAGATCTTTTTCTTTTTGCCTATTCACAGCACGGCGGACTTATGCAGCTTAAAGGACAGAATTCAGCAGATTTGGAGAACCGTAGGACGTTCATGGTTCAGTTGCATGCTTTTCTCCTACAGGCACGACACATTGTGAGTGGGACGCCGAAGGGAAAGTTGCGGGACATACTGGGAAGCATTGACGAGTGGATAAAGGAGGTGTCCACGGCCGAAGTGGCGACGCCTTCCACCACTGCGAGTGCCCACACATCGGCTACCGAAGTGACTACCGACGAGACATCAAAGACACTGCAGACCGCTGCAACTGGAGCTGACGAGACTGCGGCAGCACCCGAGGCCAGCAGCAGCGAGTCCACCCGGCTGCCAAGCAAACCGCGGGTTGAGGATTGTTCCCCCCCGGCGGCAGGGTCTGCTGAGGTGGACGGTGTTGATCGGCAGAAAGGGCCGGAGACCATTGCGAATTACTCCAGCGACTTATCTGAGCGCAATGTAGAGGACCTTGCTAGATTTATTGCATCTCTCTTTGTTGGTGCTGCGTCTGAGGACGTCAAATTGCGGAATGTCGGTCGCAATGCAGCGCGCATCACCATTACCCGTTGCTTTTCTATACTGGACAATGTGCTGTTGCAGGTGGTGGATGAGCTGTACAACAGCCAAACACAAGAAGTCGATGTAGGCGCGAGGGATATTGCAGCTGAGCGGCGTAGTGAACGCGCCGCACTATTTGTTTCCTTTGCTCACGATATCACCTCGTGTGTGAATGCAATAGGAAGTTGTGTGAGCACGCTCACGAAGCCCAGCGATTTCCAGTCAGTGCGTTTCGCGACCCAGGTATGCATTGATGTTTTGAAACAACTTCGTCATACTGCGGTTCACTTTGAGCGCCGGTTCATGTCTCAGGAGCTGCGCCACACACGGGAGGTAATTGGGGGGACGGCGGCTCACTGCGATAATGTGGCACACGACACCAGGGGGGAGGCTCGTCACTCGGCCGAGAGGCGTGCAGAGGATCTCAAACAGCGCCTTGGCCCTGCGTTTCTTGGGAGCATCACTCACCTCATGGGGCTGCTCCGCCCGGTTGTTGGGTTCTTGATAAATGTTGTCTCAATAAAGCCTTCTGCTACGTCTGAAGAGGAGAAAACAACGAAGAATGACGCAGTGACAAATCTGTTTGGATTTGCAAGGTGGCAGTGGCGTGCCTCACACTTGAAACGCCACGGCGACCCGCCCTTGGACAGCCAATCTGAGGCTTCGAGGTCGACTGAGGTGGTGGACGGCACGGACGTGAGCCAACAGAGTTACCGGGTTGTGTGCCGTGTCGTGGAGTCTGTGCTACTCACCTCATTCTCGCCTGAGTTCATGGCGTGCGTCGCTCAGCACTGCGGGGACAACAGTGAAGGGCGAATATTGGCGGTGCGCCTGCTGAGGGACATGGTAAGCGAGTTAGTGGATAAGGACGTAACGGAAATGGAGTACGTGCTGCAGCACTCTAGGTGGAGGAAGCGTATGGCTGATGGGATTCTCAATTGTGTTGTGTCGGTGCGGGCGTCGGTGCTTGATGTTGGGCTTGAGATTCTCCAACGGATTGTGGTGTCGTGTCCCCACCACCTCGGTACTGAAGTTGGGTTCCTGTACTCCAATGGTATATTTGGACTGCTGGAATCCGACAGCACGCCGCCCTTCGTACGCCGTGCCCTCCTTCACCATATCATCGACACATTCTTTATTAAATCGAATCTTCCAGGGGAGTCGCCGCTCTTTCAATGCTATCGCCGCTTCGACCTTAACATTCACTGGCATCAACTTAACATAATTCAACAAACAGTCGTTTCTCTGGCTAAAGTAGTGCGATGTGCGGCACCAGACGAGTTTGACGATGTGGAGGGACCCAAGCCACGTAAGTCCGCAACTCTCAGCGGGGGTGGCGTCACTGGTAGCAGTAGCGAAAGGGGTGGTGAAGGAGGCTCACAAAATAATTCCCAAACTGCGGACGGTGTAAGCAAAAGCCAACCTGCGAATGCTGGCGGATTGGATGACGGTACCATCACCATGCAGCGTTCGTTGCCCTTCCTTGCGCTTCACGGTCTCTCTACGATGGTTGAGCTCCTCGCGAAGCAAATCCTCACAACACCGGCCTGTCGAATTGGAAGCCGCTGCCCAGGCTGCTGAACCGGAAGAGGAAGATGGAGCAGGAACGGATTATTGAGGCAATCAACAGTTCTCCGGTGAAAGGCATACGGAGGCTGTTTAATATTAAAGATGACGAGTGGCAGACCGAAAGCGACAGCGTCATAGCGGAGAATAACTGGTCACACCGCCACATACCGTACCCTTCTACGCCAGAGGCGGAGGAAAGGGTGCGGCGTATTGCGCAGTTCCTCAAGGAAACACCATCGCTGAGTTCTGAAGCCGTTTCAGATTTCCTTTCGTATCCGGCCGTGATTCCTCTTCAGGTGTGTCGAGCCTTCATGGATTCACTGCCACTAGCTGGTAAGTCCCTCCTGCAAGGGTTTCAGGAGTTGTTTAGCACCGTCAAGTTGCCCAAGGAGGGCCAACGTATTGAACGCCTCATTGAATTCTTTTGCAGCTCATATTACAAGGCCGGCACGGAGGGTGCTGTGGATACTGACACTTTCCCATTTGTATCTGAGGATGCGTGCTTCATTGTGGGAATAGGAATTATCATGCTGAACACCAACTTGCACAACCCCAATGCTTCTTCTGTCAAGATGACAGCCGACTCGTTTTACTCCCAGATGCGCGAGTGTAACAATAACAAGGGCTTCTCTCGCCGTTTTACAGACGGTATCTTTGAGGAGATTAGCACCCGCTCCTTGTCCAACCTACTGGATATGACAGCAGTCAACGCCAAGCGGTGTGACTCGATGGCACCGCATGGTAGAATGGATTCCCTCTTCTTCACCAGTGATGATCGCAAGGAGATGGCGTTTAATGTAGCCCGCCAACGTATTGCGGATGAAACACGCGAGTTGGTCTTCCGCTGCAGCCGATTGGAGGCGGGAGACGATGGCCTAGACGTGGCTGAGGGGGAGTCCGCACAGGAATATTGGACCAGCGTCACGCAGGATTTGTTTCTCAGCACGTGGCCATCGCTTAGCGCTGTGTTTGGAGCCGAAGTGGAGGGCCATCAACTTCCTAATGATGCGCTACTGTTATACGTTAGCGGGCTGCGAAGCAGCCTGTTTTTGTCGGCTGCCTTTGGGCTCCACACAGAGTGTGATACTTCTCAATCAGCGCTCATGCACCTCTCCACTTTTGAGTCCGTGCGGGATGTTTGTCACAGCTGCCTTCTCGAGGTTGCTTCCTCGCACCACAGCGTGCACTTCTCTTCCAGGTGCTGGGTGCCCGTCGTAGAGCTGCTCGTGTCCATTCGCAAGGAACAGAACCAGACACAGCCGCATCAAATGCAGTCGCAGCAGCGGCGAGCGATATTGGTGCAGATGGAATCACTCTTTGCTCATTTGGAGGAAATCACACGGGAGTACTGCAATATGAATGTTCACGAGGCACCTCCCGTTATTGTGGTGGCGGTACGGGAGCTGCTGCAGGGCGTTTCCATGTTGCTGAGGGACACGAGCGGGGACTGTCCGTCACTCACTGCTGCCTTGTACGTTGTGCGCCGACTGCTTAGTTACTCTGTCATTTCGCACGACCAGGAGATGGGTGCCGTTGTGACCAACTTGATCAACGCACGCGATCTTAGCGGGTTCATTATACCAGCTCTGGTTGACGTCGTGGAGGCTTGGTGCGACAAGGGAGACGAGGGCCTGCAGGCCATTACAGGATTTGCTGTTGATGTTCTCAGTGTCGTGTGGAACTCGTGCGTGCGTGATGCAAACAGCACCCAGCAGGTTGTCAGCATAACGGAGCTCACAGATTGCTTTTCTTTCTTCCAGCTGTGTCGGGAACGCTGCGCCAACTCCCCGGTGGCTCAGATGCATATGCTGCAGGGTGTGAAGGAGTTAGTCGCGTGTACTGCTTTTGCAGAAAGTTCTATCAAATCACGAGCATCACGTGGTGTTAGTTCGCGAACACTGTTTGATATGGCGCTGGTTTGGGAGCGCCTGTTGCACTCGGTTGCCCATGCGGTATCCTCGAAAAGTACTGTGGATACAGAGATGTGCAGTTTGGCTGTTCATATCTTGCAGAAACTCATTTGCATTAGTTGTGGAACTGGCTCTTCGCTCCCCAGTGCTCGGATGCGGCAGGAGCCCCTCAAAGTCTTGCTTTCAATTCTTTCCAACGTAGCTTATGTGGGTGGGATGTGCAGTGGTATGGAGAGTGCCCAATCATGCCTGTCGCAGCTTTCCTTTCTTTGCACATCGGCACTCAGTCACGAGCCAGTGCCTCTGTCAGAGGGTGTTGAGGTAACATCAGACGGTGGCGATCTTGAGGTGAGCGGTGCAAACACCACTCAAGCGCGACTCACCCGGTGTTTGATACAAAACATGCAGGCACGGGAGGATTTTGTTGTGTTGCACGTGGTTGAGCGCATGTGCATGATGCTATGCTGCCAGGCACAGGAAACGCGGGCGGAGGTAATCTCTGCCCTTCGTGTACTCTGCCGGCAGCTGAAGGGGCGCGACCAGCGGCAGCACCTCGTTGTGCATATGGCCGACACCATTTTGGAAGCGTCCCTCGATCGCACTACGCTTGAGAGCAATTCGTCGGTGGCAGCGGTAGGTCCGGCAGCGGAGGTGAGCTCATGGGCAACCAGCTTCGCTCTACTGAACCTCCCCACTCCACCAACGATGAGGAAGTGCTCGGCGGCAGCATTTCGCACCACGCTACCACAGCTCCTGAATTTCATCGCGCACGATCTGCTTGCCGATGCATCGGTGGAGGAATTGGCTTCACTCGCAGTAGTTGTGATGGAACGGTGCCTGCTACCACTCGCCGTGTCGCGACATTCCTCCTCGCATATGCGACCTTTAGCTGTACGCTCTATCATGCAGTGTGCCGCGCTTTGTGTGTCAGCGGTAAGTAGGCTTTCAGAGCCACTCACAGAAACGGAGAAGGCGGCGGTTGGTGCTTGCCTCAGCAGCATCACTGGCAGTGTAGGTCTCGTCCTGTTGAGCGCATACATCCCCAGGGAACTTATTGTGCCTCATAACACTCAGTACGTCGGTAACCAATGGGGTACAAGTGCATCACCGGAGCTGGCAGCCTATGTGGAAGCTGGCTGGGGTACTGTTGAGTTTCTTTCGACTAAGGAGCCACATGATATTACGGGCAGCTGCCTTTGTGTCACTATGCGCATAGTTGGAGAGCGTTGTGAGGGTTGCGGCTACGAGTCTCGTGGGGTGGCTGCTGGTGATCCTGCGGAAGAGAAACCCGGGATGACTGCTGATGGTGAGGCTGATTCCTCGACCCATGCTGAGGTAGCTGTTGTATCCGATGAACGGTTGATTGAGTACTGTAATCTGATGGTGCAGTTACTCCCGGCTCTACCCAAGGTATTGGACGTCATCGTGCCTCTTTTGCACATGGGGATCAGCGAGAGACAAGGGGGGCAAGCGCGGGACCAAGGCTGGTGGTCCTTGCCATCGTGTAACTATAAGGTTCTAGGTGATTTACTGCTGAACGCAAGCAGTATTTTCTTTGCCGCATATTGGCGTGTGAACCACACAGCGGAGATGGAGCACTTTGTCACTCAGTCAGTGACAAAAGGACGTGTTGCAGCGCCAATTAACAAGGGCAGTGCTCTGCTCCCTCACTCTGCAGTGCGTGGCGCGCTCAACGCCTACTTTTCACTCGCATTGCTGATGGACTCCGCCCGGCTCCGTGAGGTACTCGTGGAGGTCCTCCGTGGGACGGCACTGGCGCAGTCGCTGTCATCCAGCGCACGGAGGCCACGCTACGCGGGGGACACTTTGCCGGACGGCACCGCGTCCCCTCAGCTGAGCCCACGGGGTCAGCAGTTTGTGCGTGCCTGCAATGTGGGGATGTATCAGGAGCTCTCCGCTGTCGTGATCCACTGGACGAAGAATCTGATGTCCCAGGTGCAGCCTGACACATCTACACTGGCGGGCGAACAGCAAAAGGGACTTGCGATGGTGATGCGGGAGCCAATTGTGTTCAAAGGCCTTGTGGAGTTACTCACAGCAGCAGGTGGGGACATTGTTACGACAGTGCATGACTACCTAGCGTGGTACATTGCAGACCATCAGCAGCAGTAGCGTCCCTTGGTGGATCCTCTCGATGGCTTTGAAGGACTAGGGAATAATTACATCAACGACATTATCGTCATCATTTTTTATTATCGTTGCCCATCATCGAAGAAGGCAGCTCATTCTTAACGAAGCGGCGCGAAGAATATGGAAGCGGTCATATGAGGAGAAGGCTAATACTGAAGGGGGTGATTAGGAGAAGCACCGGTGAGACAACGCTTTAATTCTTGAGGCACTGCCGGCTCTGGTTTATTTCCCTTTCATATAATTTCCCGTTATGCAAATAACCTCAAGTGCATTTTTAAAAATCTGCTTTCGTCTCATATAAATGTGGCTGTGTGAGGTGTGGATGCCCATTTTTCAATTTTTTTGTTGTTAAATGCCAATTATTTCCTTCCCTCACTTTTCATGCGTGCTTTAACGATTGCGATGAAGCAATAGAATAAAATCAGAATGTAATGTGAACGGGAAAGTAATGGGACGAGCAACTGTCATAGCGGGGAATTCACTTGTATACACACATATATATATATATATATTTCTGTATGCGAAAGTTTGCTTTCTCGTGAACCCGAGGTGCCAATTAGGTTGAGGTGCGAGTGGATAGTTGATTGTTCCCCTTTTCCTGATTTTTTGTATTTCATTACAGTTCCTTGCTGACGTTACTGCTGTTTAACTTTGCTGCGATACACCACCCTGCTACACGCCGCCTCCCAGCATGTGGGACCGTCGTCCTCCTCTTTT
Organism: Trypanosoma congolense; assembly: GCA_002287245.1. Taxonomy (NCBI): domain Eukaryota; phylum Euglenozoa; class Kinetoplastea; order Trypanosomatida; family Trypanosomatidae; genus Trypanosoma; species Trypanosoma congolense. Next base: position 171,890 of record NHOR01000228.1, on the reverse strand, counting down.
TTTTTTTTCCTTCACTGCGCCGCTCCTTCTATTTGTGCCGTGACTCTTTTCCCCGTCCTCCAAGCGCAAGATGTGACGAATTGTTTTTCTTTGCCCACATCCCCATGACATACATCAACGTTGATTAAGTTAGTTCTGCCAGAAAGAGGCGAGCCGCGCATGGGCTCCGGCGTGGTTCAAGTGGCAATTGCGCTGTCCGGCGGAGTTGACAGCGCCGTCGCTGCTCTTCTGCTCCACCGCTGTGTGGCCACTTGGCGCGACGTCGAGGCGTTGTGGTGCACCCCGCGGCCGCTTTCACTGGACGAGGTGGTGACTGCCATCGCGGAAAGACGATCGTGGGCGGACCTTGTGACGTGCTTCCCACAGTCATGGATGGCCCAACACAACCCTGCCGCAGAGATACGCTACCATCCGCTTTTCATGAAGAACTGGGATGACTTGGCGGAGAGTTTTGAAGGTGGTGGAGGCGCTGCCCATCGGCGACGGTGGTGTGGGGCGTCTTGGAAGGATTACGACGACGCCACGGAGGTCGCACGGAAGGTGGGTTTATTACCCGACAATGGACTTCTACAGCTGTACGATTTCAGCTCCCGCTACGTGACGGCATGCTTTGATCCGATGCTCAATGCCTACGCGCGAGGGGAGACTCTTAACGTTGATGTGCTTTGCAACTCGGAGGTGAAATTTGGTGCACTTCTCCGTGCTTTGCTCGATAATGGACGGGCTCAGTATATCGCAACGGGGCATTATAGCCGTACAATCGCACTTCACAACATCGAACCTTGCAGTGACATGATTAAGGATAAAATGAACAATGCGCGCGTTATCGCTAGGCCATTCACCGCAGGGAACGATTTGAACGACCAGACACTGTTTTTGTCACGGCTTTCCCGGTTTCAGGCATCGCGTGCGATATTTCCTTTGGGCCATGTGTTCGGACGTAAGGCGGATGTGCGGGCAGTGGCGCGGTACTTTGGTCTGACAAATGTTAGTGAAAAGAAAACAAGCACAGGGCTGTGTTTTGTGGGTGAGCGGTACAGGCGAAGTCGTACGGCCCCTGACGGCTTCTGCGCCTTTCTCACAGAGTACATTGCACCCAGCAGGGAAGAGCCATCGGATGTGTCGGCTGCCGGGGGCGCTGTCACAAAGTTTCTGGATGCTGGAACCGACCGGGCAGTGCCGTGTGCGTCATTTATTATCCCGGGTGGCTACAAATGGCCCGAGCAGCCTCTTCTCCCTGCCCACTGCCTCACGATCGGGCAGCGGTTGCAAGGCCTGCGGGCGGAAGGTGAGCCAGTGACTCACTATTACGTGCAGTGGAAAGAGGTGCTTTCTCCTCAGGGATACATGGAGTTAACTGAGGACTGCTGCACCCGCCACCTGCGCGCTGTATGGCTTGTAAACTGCTGGGATCATCGATTGTTGTACCGTGCGGTTGTGAAACTGCGGGACGTGTTGCTTACCATGAGCGTGGAACAATTGCTGCCTCAGTTGTCTTCAACTCAGTCACAACGGCGTAGTGTTACAGACGTGCGTTTGCGCTGCTGCTGCTGTGCCAGACACCAGGAGCCTTTGCAAGCTGCGGAGTTGCGCTTCTTTGCTAGCGATGTCCACGAAACTGGTGACGGTGGAACGCGTGTGCATTGTGCGACTGTTGAGTTCTCCGCCCCGGTACGAGCGCCCACCGCCGGCCAGGCCCTCGTGGCTTATCGCCGTGTGGCTTTGGGTGTGTCGGAGGCCTCGTCCTCTACGGACCCCTCGGCGTGGTTTGTTGCGGCTAGTGGTTGGATCGTTTAAGAGCTATTGTAGTGTTGACGGTGTGCGTGGTCACACTGGCGTGGAGTGTTGTTTGTTTTCATTCTCTTGTGCCACCACTTCGTGTTTGCTCACCCGTTGATCAGAAGTGTGTATGAAGGTGGGCAGGAGGAGGGCCGTGGGAGCGTTACTTTATTTTATTCAATTTCACACAAACAAGACAACCTTAGCACCACAGAGGCGCCATATTGGGGTTCAAGAAAACCAACCAACAAAGAGGCGCCGTAGGGTTTTACATGTCATCGTGTGCCATCCGGATCGTTGGTGTCGGGCGAACAGATGTTGGGCGCCTCCACCGTTCAGCCACTGATCTTGCCATCACCGCTCTGGACAGTGCCCTGGGAGATGCTAATATGAAGCGAACTGACCTGGAGGCGCTCGTTGCCTTACCTTCCTTGTCGTCGCCGCAATTCATGCCAGCTCACCACCTGGCGACGGTCGCTGGGTTGGTTCCCACGCCGGGGAGGTTTCTTCTTCGCACAGTGGACACTGGTGGCGCGGGGCCTCTCACAGCGCTTGGTACAGCAGTGGATTTGGTGAGGAATGGATATGCGCACACCGTCGCTGTCGTTGCTAGTGATGCCATTTTAAGCATGGACAGCGCTGTCTTTGCCGAACGTTCTAACGCCTCAGTGCGGGGAAGCGGGCTTCCGGAGCCGTGCATTCCTCATGGGTACGACCTATACGCTCGGTGGCACATGCAGCGCTATGGCCTGAAACGCGAGCAATTGGCTATGGCTTCGGTGCTGATGAGCAAGATGGCCGAGAGACACCCCGATGCAATGTGCCGCAGGGCCCTTTCGCTTGACGACGTGTTGCAGTCCCGGCCTGTGGCGCCGGTGACAAGTTTGCTGGAGTGCGCACGGCGGGCCGATGGTGCTGTAGCACTTATCGTCTCCAGTGAGTCACACTACACACAGCACTTTGCAGGCGACCAGCGGCAGCAGTCGCTTGGCGGCTCCAAACCTATTATTTTAAGTGTTGCCGAGGCGTCGGGTCCGCTATTCCCACCACCTCTGGATGGAGGCGTGTCGCCCGATGTTTTTTCCTGCGGGCGCGCTGTACGTGAGGCGCTCCAAAGAGCCCACCTTAGCACGAACGATATTCAGTTCTTCGGTTTATACGACTGCTTCCCGATCTGTCTAATTCGTTCCCTGGAAGCAGTTGGCTTATGTGCTGAGGGGGAAGGTGGCGACTATATCGAGTCAGTGTACGACGAAATGCTTCAAGCCGATGGGATTCTGAGCCCTGCGAAGTTTCCTGTTAACACACACGGTGGGTTGCAGTGTTTCGGTGCGCCTTGGGAGGTGCCCGCAATGTACAACGTAACAGAGGCTATAGCGCAGCTCTCTGGTGCGGCGGGGGATCGCCAAATAACGCCAGTGCCAAGGCGGGCGTTGGTCTACGGGAATGGTGGCATCTTCTCCGCGTCCTCCGTGGCTATTCTGGGCAGTGACATATAGCCGCACTGGGTGGAGCCATGGCGGTGTGTCCTGTAGTTACTTGTTTATCTTTCTTCATGCTTTTTTGCTTTTTATTTTTTATTTTATTTTAGAACGGTAGCAACCCTCTGCGTGACTTTGTGGGCCTAATTACCCCTAACCCCGTTTGTCTTGCCTACTCGTATCGTTATTGTTATGGCTGTGACCACTATGCAGTTGTTTCATGAGTTGGGGAGCCGCTCTCCACTTCTCTTACCATTGTGTTTCCGCAGCGGACTCCTTTCTGCAGCGTTTCTTTTTTTTTTTTTGAAGACAAAACGACTCTTGATATCATTTTGGTTATGTGCATCAGCCTGTACACCGGCACGTGGGGTTCATGCCGCCGCTATTTACATACATTCCGGCAGCGTTCGTTCGCTCATTTCCCACTGGCTGCCCTTCCCTCCTCCCCCTTATTTATTTTTTTCTTTTTTCTTTCTCTTCTCCCTCTCCTCCTGCGATGGCTCATTTGAGTGTATCTCAGGGACCACACATATCCCACATAGGGGCTTTCCATTACGCGCGTATGGAGAGCTCGATCAGTTGGACCATTGCCGCTGCGCTGTGCGGGACGTGCGTCCTCAGTTGCTTCGCTACCGCTGTACCTCGCGTGTTCGGTTTCATTCCTGCGCACACCTTCTCGGTCCACAGTTACCCATGGAACATGTTCACTTACATCGTGGTGGAACCCAACATTTTGCTGTGTATGTGCGAGGCGATTTATATGCTGACGCTCGGTGCGGCAGTGGAGAGTACCGTTGGCTCACGTAACTTCCTCCAATTGGTTATCGCGTCGGCGTCTTGCACCTCTGTTGCGTTGCTTTTTTTGAGTTCGCTGCTTTACAAAATTGGACTGACGTGGTTCCTGCAGTGTTTTTGTGGCATTTGGCCTGTGGCGTCAGCCATTCTTGTGCCGTGGGTAGCCGTCGCCCCGCGTTCTCCTGTTTCCCACTCGCGGCTCCCTCGTTATATCCAGCGACAACGCGTGCCGACAATTCTGATTTTTGCTGCGTTGGTTATTGACTGGATTTTCCGAGGACGAGACAACATCACAGGGGATGACGCTGGTGGACTGAGGGTATTCCCTGGAAGTGTGTTTACGCCCACGCTTATTGGGATCTGCACCGCGTGGGGACTGCAGTACACTTCAACCACGTGCGTCCCAGTGCCACCCTCCGTGCTGTTTGAGCCACTCGCATCGTTGTGTACCGCTGTTACAGGTTTGCCACGCTCCCAGACCAGAGTTGAGTGCCCTGGAGACGGTGAAGCGGGGACTGTGTGCGGCACCGTGGCCGTCCCTGTGCTGCCAGGGGTAGCGACCGCCGCGCTTCTGCCAGGCTCCACGGAGGAGGATGCGGAGCGGCGGCGCAACATCGCGCTCAAAGCCCTTAACATGCGGCTCCAGCAGGCAGCTGTGCCTGCCGCGCCAGCGGAGGCTGAGAGGAAGGCTGCTGTGTGAGCAGGCTGGTGTGAAGTGAAGGAACGATCAGGGCTCATTATTATTGTTAGAGCGCCGTGCGGAAATACTTGTTTTTAACGGACTCACTTCGCTTCTGTTACCTTCACTTGGTACTGAGCACATGTGCAAACATGCGCTCGCTCGCTGACCATATATGAACGGGAAACTTCTTTATCTTTTTTTCTTCATCTTTTGTCTCCGATGCTATTCCTATTCTTTTGTTCAGTAGTGGACGCACGTGCCGACCGCTGTCGGCTTCGGTACACGATGCGAGCATGGCTGCCTCGCAGTCTCTTCGGCCCGACTTATGAGGAGCGCTGGCGTGGCAGCCGACAAGAGCAGGGGGATGCGGGGTTTGCGAAGCAGCTGCGGTACTTTGTGCGCATGCCCGACCTGTTTATCGACATCGAGTCCTTTTTCGCTCTCACGATGCTCGGAATGATGGAGAACCTTCTGTCGCTTTTGTTCCTCCCGCTCAAGTTAGTCGTTAGCTTTCATCGGTTTGAGTGTCGTGACGCTGTGGCGCTGCTGCTCGTTGCTGTGGGAATATTCACATATTCCTTCCTATCGCTTAAAACCGTAGAGCTCTACGCCTACCTCTACCACGCCGTGCGCCGCACGTCGTTCATTAAACTCATGATGGTGTTCAACATTTTAGAAGTTGCCGACAAACTGCTCTCTGCGCTCTCGCACGAGGCAGCGGAAGTCCTTACGGCGTGTATGAACGACTGGCGCGGTGCAGTAAAGGCATGTGGTGGGCGGTTTGACGATTTCGCAGGCCGGTGGCTTCCGGTGGGCAGCGCCATCGTGGCGGTGCTCAGTGTTGCTGCGCACGCTGTTGTAGTCCTACTTTCCGTCGTGACGCTTAATGTGGCGGTGAATTCAGATGGAAATTTGTTGCTAACTCTCATCGTCAGCAGCAACCTCAGCGAACTCAAGGGGGCTGTGTACAAGAAACAAAACCGAGAGTCGCTCTACTCCGTGGCGGCAGGGGATGCAATTGAGCGGGTGAAGTTCCTGCTGTTTGTTTTGGTGATGGTAATGCAGCACATGCACGAGCGCTTCCACGGGCTCGACTTCGCCGACACCCTTTTAGTGCTCTTCTCAGAGGTGGCGGTGGATTTCACCAAGCACCTCTTCGTGTCGAAGTTCAACGGGATATCACTCAGCGTTTACCGTAGTTTTACGCAACTTACACTGATTGACATGGCGGCCGAGACGGTGCTATGGCGCCTTACAACCATTCATGTTTGTTGTGTGGATGGCGCCCCGTGCGACTCGTATGGTCTCCACAAATTGCTGAGACCAAGCGACGGGCTCTTCCCAAAGTACGTTCGCCGCACGGGCTTCGTTCCGGTGTCGTACGCGGCGCTTCTTCTCTGGAGTTTCCTGCCTATTGGCCGTGCCCTCCTCAGCAGCTCGCCGCTCCTACTCCTTCTCGTCGTTGCTGCCGTTGGAATTCTTAAGATCCTCATGACGGAGCTCATTCTCGGCTTGTCTACGCGGTTTGTTGTGCGGTCAATGCTCAGCGGTGAGTCTCCCACACCGGAGAGGCGGCGGCCCGCGTGGCGCACGGAGTCAGGGGGGCAGCTGTATGGCGTGTCTCCGCTGGTGACCCCATTGCGGGGGCTGCGCCCACATGGCGTAGAACCCACAAACGGGCCGGTGAAAACGCTTCAGCTCACATCATTTCTGTGTTCGCTTCTCCAAGTTGATCCGTTTGATTTGCAGGCTGGAAAACCGCGGCGATGATTAGTGGGCGCTATTGTGTGATTGTGTGCACGTGTGTGTACGTGCGCTTGCTGGTGAGACACAAAGTTTTGATGCATTCGGTTCTTTTGGCTTTTTTCTGTTTTTTTTTTCCTTTCCGACCGGATGTCGTACAGTTTTGGAGCGTCGCGAGCGTCGACTTTAGTTTTATTCATCTTAGGCTTGTAGGCATTTGTGAACTGAACGCGTAAATGCATGGTTTGAGCGTTGTGGTGGCGTTAGGAGGGGAATATTTCGTTTAGGTGTTGCGGACCATCTCGAGACGGGTCTTAACTCGGGTCCTTGCACTGTTGCGGTGACCTCTTGGCTCGTTTTGTGTATTTAATTGCATCAGCACCCGGCCTTGCAGGATGTATTATCAACGCACTCTTTTTTTTAAATACCTTTTTCGCGTTCACTCGCTTCCTGATCGCTTTCATGCATGGTCCTGACCCTCACAATGCCTTTCGCGTCGTTCAATCGCCCTTTTCACTTGCCTCATTTCCGCTTTTCTTTTCTTCCCCCTACGCCGCCACACGTTTGTTACCGCAGAATAATTATATATAAACAAGACTTTGCAATAAAAAAGAAGTATATAAATATAAATCACAGTTACCGACGGTTGTAAGAGATAAATAGGTCCCGCCTGGTTCGATCACTTCCTTTGAATTGTCGTTGACATATTTGCTGCGTTTTTCCTTTCACTTTCCCTTTTCCTTCTCGAACGTTTAGGCGAGCTTCCAACTAAGAAACAAGCGAACGAACGAAAGTAAAGCAACAACAGCAACAGCAACAGCAACAACAAAAGGTTTTAGTGAGGCGATTGCGAGCGGCGGCACAGCGACAAGTACTACGGCTTTTGTAATAATCCCTTTCAAGGCAGAGACCTCAGAGCCTTAGCCTGCACGGAGAGTTTAGAGCCATGTCCATATGTGGTGAGATTAATCGCACCGCACCTCTCGGCCTGTTTGGACTCGACCAGTGCGGCTGGCGTGGCTCGGCTGGCTTCGTGTGGGAGTTCTGGAAACTGGCGCCGTGTTGTGGTGCCCCCGACTTTGCCAACGGCATCTTGTGCTTCCTTAACTGTTTATTCTGCCTGCCGTGCATCCTGTGCAAGACGTACGCAAGCAGCCTTGACGACGTTTGCTCCATTTGGCCACACTGTTTCATGGTGCTCCTCTGCCCGTGCCTTCGTTGGTTCACCCGCTACAACCTCCGCAAACGCAACGGAACAGATGGAAATATTATCGGCGACTTCTTCTGCGTTTTCTGCTGCTGCGCACCGTGTGCCATGTGTCAGGAGTACCGCAGCATTGAAATGGCGAGGTGGCGCATTGTTCCTGAGCCGAGTCGATTGCAGTTCTTCACTCCGGGCTGCCGCCTGCTCCGCTGATTGCGCCTACATTGCCTCAACACGCATATGCATACACACACGCAAAAGAAGAAGAAAACCAATAATAATAATAATAAACAAGAAAAAAAAACAACGGAAGCAAGAAAACAAAGGGGAAGAATAACAGCAAACACACAGTCATATGTGGATTGGGGGGATAACGCACAAGGAGATGTACGGGTTGTGACATAGGGAGTACTTCACGAGCGGGGGAACATCGGTGCGATGGGCTAACACAGCCTCAGAAGAGGTTTCTTTCACCCTCAGGGAAGGTGTAGGTGTTTGTGTGTGTGTGTGGGAAAAGCGGGGAGAAAAGAGAGGCTGCAACTGGACCGGGTCTCGCAGTGCTGTCGCCTGTAGAGCGGTTATATCACTGCACGTACTGTAAATAAAACGGGGATACGTGCAGGCACGGTTTTTAAAAAGTTTTCTTTGTCTTTTTCCTGTTTCCTTGTTTGTTTGTTTGTGTGCGTGCGTGCGTCTATATTACTGGGTGAATCATCCTTCGTTTTCATTGTGCCAAGGTCACAGGCAGGTGAAAATATGGGGATATTTGTTTAACTAATTATTTATTTTTATTTTTGAGGTATATATATCTATTTTTTCTTTTTTTTTTTGCCTGCGTTCGCTTTCTTTTTACTATTTTTTTTTCTACTTCTTCTTCTCGTTGTTAACTGCGCATCCCCCCTTTTTATGTATAAATACGGTAGTTATTTTTCGTTTTGGGGAGGATTTCCCCGCAGTCGTGGGAGAGGGGTGGGTTTTGTGCCTCTGTCCGCACCGCGACACCCGGCGGAGTATGGCACGGTCTTCGATATGTATGTGTGTTTGGCTTGCCTCCTCGATATTCTTAGACTTTTCTAATCTTCATTTTTGTTGGTTCGCAGCTATTCCACTTCACCGTGCCGGCGACAGCGATGAACACATATTCACCGCTTTGAGCCGGTGCCACGAAGGAAGTTGTTGGATAATCGCTGCTCCATTACCCCAATGTCATGTTTTCTACTATTTTTACCTTTTCAAAAAAATAGTTGTGTAGAACAGCCACAATATGTATTTTCCCTTCGGCGCCATTTTTCTTTTCTTTTTCTTCAAATTTCTCTTGTTGTTTATATATGTTCGATTATCTTCTTGATTTTTTTTTCTTGTTTAAAACACCTCTTTGATCTCCCCCATTTCCGTTGTCCTTTTTTTTCCTCCTGTTGCCACACCGTTGACTGCTTGCCTCCTGTGGCTTCTTACGGTACGACCTCCCGTTTTTTATTCCTTTGACAATATTTCCATTTCCTCCTCCTCCACCGCCATTTCTTCTCCTTCGCCTCTCCCTTTGCCACTACTGCTGAGAGGCGCGACTAGATTAGAGGGAAAGCAAAGGGGAAACCATCATTTTGCTGATGATTTCAGAGCCCGATGAGTCCGTGGAGATGCCACGAGATTGTGCCATGACAGATGTTGTGTCACACGGCGATTGTGCGGCGTCTCCCGTTGCTGCGCCAGCGCGGCGCGAGAGAGTGCGGCCGCCACCGCTTTTTACGATGACACCGCTGCATGTGCCATGCGCGTTGCAGCCTTCGGTTCCTGGTGGCCCGCTCTCGCAGCACCATCGCGCACATGTGGTCGGCGTGCGGGGCCGCAGCTGCAGTGCTGGCGGGGGGTCGTTGGCCTCGTTACTTTTACCGACCCCCGCGGAGTTTCCCGCCATGCTCCGGGTTTCACCGTGGCTGTTGCTGTCCGATGATGGCCGTCAGCTGCACGCGGGTCCTTTTCGTGTTTCTATCAACGGCTGTCTCACGATGGAGAGCGTCCTGCAGCTTAACACAAGCCTTGGAATGCATGACATTGATGGGCCTCAGCTGCTCTCGTGCTCACACTCTCTTCACAACGCAGCAGGGGCACTGTTGAAGCCGAGAGTTATGTCAACAACAGAGCCGTTGTCAGGAAACTCTTTCACACTGCTCTCCGCAAGTATTGACACGCCGTACAGCCCCATTACGTACTCATTAAACACATGCAATGCAAGGACGCCAGAGAATGTTACGCCACGAAGCACACATACTGCTGCTAATGGAGGCACCGGGGCGCTTTCGTACGTTCTGCCAACATCTTTACCCCTATCGCCGCTAGCCCTCTTCCCTGCCAATTGCGGCGGCTCAACCAACCCCGACGCAGCAACCAACACTGTACGGTACAGTGATATAAAGTTAATATCTGTTGTGGGTGAGGGCGCGTCGGCTACTGTGTACGTGGCAAAACACATACCCACAGGAAAGCTACTGGCGGTTAAGCGCATTGATCTTTCCCAGCTGCTCTCTGGCTGGGATGAGATGGGCATTTGCGGCACCAATCACATGCAAATGTCACCACGTCTTCTGCAGCTGCAGCGCTTCGTGGTGCGCGAGCTCCAAACACTGCACATGGCCTACCGGAGCCCCTTCATGGTTAAGGTGTACAACGCCTTTTTCAACAGGGACTTGATGGTGCTGGACCTGGTGATGGAGTACATGCACTACGGCAGCCTTGGCCGGTTGAGGGACCTGCTCACTGCTTGCGTCGGGAGCGGCGAAGGGGGCCACTGCTGTGATCTCGAGAAGGGCTACGCGAACTGTGGCACTCTCACGGATGAAGCTCTGCCCGTGGCGGGCGATAACGCGGGCACTGTTGACAGCGGCGAGCGATGTGGAGTCGACGATGCGTTTGGAACGGGATGGCCCGCCGTGGAGGAGGTCACTACGACGACAGCTGGTTTCGTTCCAGAACGACTTGTCGCGGTTGTAGGAGAGCAGCTGTTGCGTGGTGTGGAGCATATGCACGAAAGGGGTTTCATCCACCGTGACATAAAGCCAGGCAACGTTCTCGTTAACGACAAGGGGATAGTGAAACTCAGCGACTTTGGCTTGTCCTGCCGCTGTAGGAACCCGGTTAGAGGTGAAGTCACTCCGTCACGTGAACGCACGAGTGTCACTGGCGATACCGGCAGAAGTGATCTCAGCATTAACGGCGATATCAACTTAGATGGCGACAATAGCGGTGTTAGTAGAAATAGTGCAGGTGGAGAAGGTGAGCATGAAACATCCTACAACAACGGCAGCCATGCGCGTAGCGATGGGGCTGATATCGATCGGAATGGATACGACGTCATATCGCCTATGCTACACGTTACCCTGAGCAGCGAGGACGACTCGGATGGCGAAAGCAACTTGCAGTGCTCCGGCACCAACAAGTACATGAGCCCAGAGCGGCAGCGCGGGATGCCGCATGGGAGACCCAGCGACATTTGGGCGGTTGGGATGACGCTGGCCGAGTTTGCTGTTGGTCAGTACCCCGTCGACCTCACGGACTGTGCCGATGCCTTTGTGCTTGCGGACCGCATTGGGGCCCCGCTGGACCTCCGCCGCTTTCCTCGGGACGTGCCGCTTAGCGATGCGTTCCTGGACTTTGTCCGCGTCAGCATGGACCCCGACCCGGAGCGGCGTGCCACCGCCCGGGAGTTATTGGGTCACCCGTTTTTTATGCAGTGGACAGCGCCGTTTTCAATGGAGGTATTCCTTGAGCGCCACACAGCGGTGAAGCCTTTTCTTCATGAGCGGGAATGACCGGTGCTGTGCCTCCTTTTCATATCGGCATGCGAGTTTTAGTTTGGTCCTTGGCTAAGTGCTTGTGACTGAGGATATCGGCAGTTTTGAGTGAGTGTGCGAACGAGTGGTTATGTCTAGCAGGAAAGCTGAGTCCGGGAATTGAGTAGCGTATGTGTAGAGGGTTACGATTAAAACGAGTAGTGCTGGGGAGGGGGCGGCAGAAACGCTATTGTGCCGTTGTGTTGGGTGCTGAGTGAAGACGGCGACTTGTAGTGCTCACCACCTATCATCAACGGTGGCAGCGGTGGCGGCAGTTAACGGTTTTGGCGCTGCTCCACCCTTCCATTGCTTGCCCACCCCCTTTCATTTTGTTTCATCTTTCTTCCTTTCCCCGTTTCTTTTGTCTTTTATTATTATTATTATTATTGTCCATGATTATTGCTGATGTAAGCGTTGCAGCTCTGATGTTGCCGCTACGTCCAGATGTGTATGTGAGACGTGCGGTTTGTGCGTGTCGCTTCCCCACCTTTTTTTTTGCCTTGCTGTTGCTAATTTTAGGTGCTCTCCCTCCTTTTGAATTATGTGCAGGCGCTTCCACGCGCGCAGTTGGATGGACACACATTCCTTCTCCTTCCACTTTGTTTCCTAATCTTTTCTCCCCTCCTTCCCCACGTACTGGGGAGGACAATGCCCCACGAGGGCCGGTTTTGTTCTTTTTCCCTCTTTTCCCATGCCCTTTTTTTTCCCCCTTCCTCCCATCACTACGTTCAAATTTATTTAGTCTTACCGGTATCGGGCCTCCCCTGCAGTTTATGGATGTTCGCGGTCGACTTACGCCTCGAGTTTTTTTTTTCTTCTTTCGCTCTCTGCGCAATTTTTCATTATCGTTCTTCGCTTTAGTTTTCTTTCTTTCTTTTTTTCTCCCCCCTCTCTCTACTTCCCTTTTCGTCTTTCAGTTTTAACTTCTCAATCGAGTGAGTACTCGTGTCGAGCGTTCGGGGGGAGGGGGGAGGGGGGAGAGAGGGAGGTAACGGTGCGCATGCTGCTTTAATTTTTCAATTACTCCAGTTCCTTTTCATGCTGTCGTTATCTTCATATTTAGTACCCTATATATCTATTTCACGTTATTGCTCTGCTTTTGGGTGTGGTGCGTTGGAGGCATAAGGTCTTGCCGCGTGCTCTTCCCGAAGATATCTTTTGCGTTGTGCTGCTGTATTGCCTGCCACTGCTGTTAGTGACATTACTTCTCCTTCCCTGCTGCATTCCATCGTAATTTATAATAATTATAATAATAGTAATATTTATTTGCACTTCTTTTTCCCCTGTTTTTTTTCTTTTTTTTTTGTTTTCCACTGCTAGTGACACCGAGGGGCCGTTTTGCTCGGTGTTTCTTACCGCAGATCTGATTGTTTCGGTTTATCTCAGCCGTCTCAGGGTCGGACCGAGTGGGCGCCACGTGCGGCAAACTGCCGCGGAGTGTGAGAGGAATTGGAACTGCGCTGGAGTGAAGGAGGAGGTTGAGACGAGGGAGGAGATAAATAATAATTAGCCTTTTAAATTTTGCCAATAATACAGAGAATTGCCAAAGGATAAGTCCACACCCACGTAAAACAATAATATAAAGAGAGAGAGGGAGTGTGTGTGTTTGTGTGTGCGTGTGCGGAGGAACACTCACAGCCAAGCGAAGGTTGAGAAAGGCACCGGATGAGCGCCCGGATTGGAACGGTCGCGTTTACCCGACGGCAGCATCCGTTTTATTGGGCCTTTCCCCCGCTGCTCCACGGCGGCGCCTGTCGACTGCTTTGCACTTGGGGCCCGCGCGACACTGTGTTGCAGCCGGCAGTAGCGTCTTTAGGCGCATGCGCACACCCGCTCACTCACCAGAAGCGACACCAACACCGGCGTCACTTGCTTTCACAGTCACAATCACTTAGCTACCACCACCACCACCAGCACCACTCACAGCAGCAAAATCAGAACCCCAAGCAACAGCAGCAAAGATGGTTTAAGCGTTTCTGCCCGCTTCGCACTTGGTGGCGGTGGTTCCGTCAGCAGAGTCTCGGCCGCAAGTGCGTAACGTTGGTGGCGGCAGTGTTTGCAGGGTTGTGCGGATATGTGGCACTTTGCCTTGCTGTATGGTGGCGGCAGCAGTCGGTGGTGGATGGGCTCTTCAGCCCCGCAGAGGACCATCCGCTGGAGGACTGGGCCCTCGTCGAGCCGACGCTTCGTGAGGGGGACATCGTCCTTATGATGGGCACCGGTAGTGTTAGCGCCATGATTACGGCCGCACAGTTTTTGTACAGTGGGATGCACGCCTCGGCACTGTGCTATTCACACGTTGCTGTTGTGGTGGAGCCTGTACAGTACGACCGCTGGCGCTTACGCCGCAGATCACCAAGTCTCGGCTGTGTTGATGGTGACAGTGGCGCGAGTGGTGGTACCGTTGAGATGACGGATGCTGAGCGGGGCTTGTTAATGGCAAAGCCCTTTCCGACAGGGCTGCTTACCGAGGAGCAGTTCCTGCCTGGGCGGCGGCCAAAACGCGGCGCAGTTATTATGGAGGCGATTGACAACACCGACGTAAACGCTGTGGATGTTAATGGAGTTGTGCGTCATGGATGTGTGCAGCTTGTGGAGGCGAGCAGAAGAGTCTTTGGGCGGCGCGACGGGCGTTGGTGCTACAGGCGGTTTGCGGTGCGTCGGTTGAAAGGGTTTGAGTGGACTCCGCATCGCAAGCGCCTCCTCCGCGACTTCATCAATGAGAATGTTGGCCGACCGCTCGACACTAACAATGCGCTGGTGCTGAGTTACATCCACCCGCGGCTGTACGAATGGCTCGGCGGGCGCCCACGTGGAACGGAAGTAAGCTGTGGCGAGCTTATTGTAGATTTATACAAATATTGCGGGGTAATTCGGCGGCGTGTGCGCCCTGCCGCTACCAATGGGGATGCGGTAGGCAGCGCGCCATCCACATCATTAGCAGCGGCATTGTTGCCGGCAAGTTCCGGGCCTGATCCTGGCGGGGACAGGGATCTGGAGAGGGAGAGCGTGGAGGAGTATTACGCTCGGCCCAGCATAACCACCGCACCGTACCAGTTTGCTGAGGGAGAAGAGGTTGGAGTGCTGGACTTTGCAGAGGGTATTTCCTTGGGACCAGAGGTGCGTTTGAATCACCCATACACATCCCATCAGCACCAGTAGCAGTTGACGGTAGTGGCGAAGAGGAAAGGAAAGAAGGAAATGGACCGCGGGCGGTGAAATGTACGGGCGGGTAGGAAAGAAACGGGGAATGTTGGAATATTGGGCAGCGTCTCTGGGTGGATTCCTACGTAGAGGCCTTTTTTCTTTAAAATTACTGGTTGACCACCATCTTTTTTTTCTTGTTTTTTTTTACGTATAATTTTGGTTGTCCTCCTTTCTTTTTCTCGTTGTTCCATTCTTTCTTATCTTTTGCCCTTCCCTGTGGTCTCACGCTGGCGGCAGTGCAAGTTCCTATGTCTAGTCCCCGTTACTACTCAGTGGAACTCGGGTTGAAGTAATGTGAGGCGTGCGATGAAGGGTTGAGTGACTGCATTCAAACGCCGCATTCGTCCAAAACCGTCCCGTCGTGACTCTCTCCACACACTTTCGTCCCACTACACCGGCCTGTATGCACGTGTGGGTTGCAGAGGGAAGGAAAACCGAGGGTCGAATTAGGTGAATTTTTGAACAGGCTTGCGCTTCCGCGATGGAGGCGCACCGCCCTTTTTTTTTCATTCCCTTCCTTTCCTGTTCTGTTTGCCTCATCCTCTTCGCTTCCTGGTCGCTTCGCGCGCAGTTGTGGTGTCGCACGGTCGCCGCTGCTCCCTTCCCTTCCCATCCATCGGGCCTCCGCCTTCTCTTTCCGATGGGTTTCTCGCACTGGGGAGTGTGGGGCTTGGTGGGGACGGCAGCGACACGAGCCTTTGCGCCTGTGGGAAATGTGGTGCGGTGCGGATTGTGCCGCGGAGGGGCGGTTCTTTGGTTGAGCGGGACGAGAGACCTCATTTAACCAAAAGAAAAATAAAGTAACGGATCAACTGTCTCTCTCTCTCTTTTTTTTTCTGCAGTGGAGACTTCTCCCTACTTCAGCCATTCTCCGTTTATTTTATTATTACGGCTATTTTTCTTCTTTTTCTTTTTTCCTTTTAAAATATTGATGATATTCACATGTTGGTGCACATGAAGGCGGTTGGCAGCGGTGGCATATGCGCACATGGGGAGGGGGCCTGCGGTTTGGCGTCACTTTCTTTTTCTTTTCTTTATTGTTTTTCCTCCCTCTCCCGCGGAGTTGCCCCCTCCCTTTTATCCCCTTTCCTTTTCTTCGTAGTTGCCTTCCGATGATCGTTCAGTTGTGTGTATGTGGGCTTCCTTTTAACACGCATGCTCTTTTTTTTCGCCTTCCTCTTCTTTATTATTATTATTGTTTATTCATGTTCGTACTCATCACGAAGTGCGCAGGGGTGTGCGGCTGCGGTGCACGTTGGGAAAGCAGATGAGGAGGGTGTTTCAGGAGATATGTGTGTGTGTCGCAGAGTCATTTTTGCATTTTCTTCCAAGCTGTGACCTCAGCCTCAGTCGTACGATACGCCTAAAGGCAATCGGCAAAGCGAGAGGAGTCTCTCCCTACGTTTTATTTGCTTCCCTCCTCTTCCTCCTTTACTGATTTCTTTTTTCATTTGTTTTCGTTTTGTGTTCGTGGTGATGTAATCTCATTTAAATTTTTTTTTTACTTTTCTCCCCGGCGTTTTTTTTCTTTGTCGAAAGAAACAAAACCAAAGCAAAAAAAAAAAAGAGGAAGAAAAAGACATTGCCCCATTCCCTCGGACTTTCGCATTAAGGTTAGCTACGTGTTGTCGAGTAGGACTAACAAACCATCAGTTTGGTGAGGGGCAAACCCCAAAGAAATAGTTTTTTTTTGTTTAAAATCGGGAACAAGCAGCTGAGGGGCACATATTTGTGGGTCATTTTCCAGCATCAAGCTGAACGTAGCGATGTCATCTTCTAAAACAACCGCGTCTCCGGGTAATGTTTACTCCACGCAGGCATTCAGTCTCAAGACACGCCAGCCAATCGACGAGGATGAGTTGCTAACTGCGGAGGACCGCGAAACTAAAGGGGCTGTCGAGAAATTGGACTGCACGACTCGGCGGCGCGCCTGTAAGAACTGCACCTGTGGCCGTGCGGAGTTGGAGCGACAACTTGAGGCAAACGGGGGCCAGGCGCCGAGCCAGCTGCCGCCGGGAGGCTGCGGGAACTGCGCAAAAGGCGACGCCTTCCGCTGCGCTAGTTGCCCGTACCTCGGCAAGCCGGCTTTCGACAACACCGTTGACGGGAAGGTAAAATTAGACCTGACCGATGACATTTAAAAGCACCACCGGTCGCGGCTCGCGCTGCAGCCGCGGGGGTGGGGGCGGCTTTGTTAGGGGTGGAGAGAGCGAAGAGATTTGGCCTGAGCTGTGGGGTGTAATGCACGACGATTGGGTATGTCTGCGGAGGTGACTTGTGTGGAATTTAAACGAAAATGTGTTTCCGCGTTCTCTTCATGCCTTATATACCGATGGTATAATGTTATCCATTTTGTTTTCTATTTGTTTATCATTTGTCGTGGTTCTTTACGCTCGCCTCTTCTCCTAGCGCGTATATTTCTATTGTGGGTGCAGTGGAAAATGGGGGGTGTTGTGTCGGTGTGGCAACGAAATGGGAAAGGGGATGGGTGCACATCTCCCTTCTTTTATATTTATATTTATTATTATTATTATTATTATTATTTTCATATAAACAGACAAAAGAGAAACGTAGTGATGTCGTGAAGCTGCTTCAGCTTTTCCGGATTATTACTGTTACACCATTACTTTGGTTGTGTAATCCCTTAAAGGGATTTGTTGGCGCATTTTTTTAATGATTGTATTTCTCACATTTCTTTTTTTATATATTGATTTCTTTAATTATTATTGCCCCAATCGCTGGAAACATGTTGACATGTGCTGGCGCAATGTTAGCAGCATACAACTCGAAGTGTACAGGTTAAATCAAGCGGACTAAGCAAGCGGGCGCCCCGGAAACATTACAACCGTTATCGCTTGCAGAGACAGTCTGATTTTACCACTTTTCTGCAGTCTTCGCTCCGTTCACTGCCGGGATGCGCCGAAGCTTCCCACTTCGAACCCGTCCTGATTTCGTGGTGACGCTCCTCACACAAGGGAGATTGGCCGACGTCTTGCTTCTTCAGCACTTCGGCACCGAATCGGTCACAGACACCACAGGCCGTGTAACGGGTGACAGCGGAAAAGTGGTCGCCGCTAATAATAACAATGCCGTGAATAAGCCTTTAGGTGGCTCAACTCCACCCGCCTCCACGGGAGCAGCGGTTGCTGTGCCGTCTCGCAGGGCCGCTCTGCATGAGAGGTGCAACGCAGCACGTGTTGCGGCAATGCAATCGGCGTGCCCAGGTTCGTGGTTCCCAAGGGACCGTGACGCCGCGGGCGAGTGGCGCTGCGCATTGCCCAACTCGTGGGACTCCGTAAGAGCCTCTCCGACCAGTGGCGGGGGGCCGCACCGAAAGGCACTTTTGCACGGGTCCTTTACGACTGTAACTGACGGCAACCAACCGACTGTTGGCACCATTCGCCTCCTCGCCGCGCAGGAGGGTGCGACTAGTGGAGGTGCACCGCTGCTGTTGTCGCTGCCACTTGACCCGGCGGCTGGCGGGGTTGGAATTGGTCACGCGGTCGCTGGTGTGTGCAACGTCACGGTGCGAGGTGCTGAGGCGACGGTCGTGGCAGACACACCGGCCGCTGCTGATGCTTTTACGGCGGAGCAGAACCTCCTTGCGGCTGCTGCCTGCAGCGGATTGATTGGGCGGTTGCTGGAGGTGTGCAGTTTGCATGCCACGCACACGACACGCTACGATGCGTTGCTGATACGCAACCCATCTGTGCAAAAGTCGCTTGCCTTGATGGCATGCGCCCGCTACGGGGTGGATGCGATGATGTCTTTCGTGATGGGTCGTTCTGACAAGGAAGCGCTGCAGTCGCAGCACGTGACGCAGCCTGCTGAAGCTCCGCTGAACGGGGGGGATGGTGACTTGCAGTTTCCGGTTGTGGAGTCCGTTGTTCTGGGCACATACGCTAGTCAAGCACTTGCTGTGGCCCTCCAGCTAACGCGTGAGATGCTGGGTAGTGCAGTAAAGTTGGATTCGCTGATTGATGTACCGCATCTGTCCAAGAACGAACGTCTTATCCCCTACGCTTACGCCCAGCAGATGCTCTGCAATGAGCCCCACGTGCTGGCGAGCCTTGCAGCTGGTGATAGTGCTCAGCATCGAAGGTACATTGCACCCCTGCTTTCATGCGCTGCTGCAAACGGGGTGCCCGCTGCTCCGATGGGCACCGAAGGAGTTGCGTCCTCGCTTTTCATGTGGGCGATGAACGCTCCACCGACTAGTCTGCGGCTCGTGGCACCTCACGTGTACCTTCGCCTGAGCGCCAATGAGCTTGAAGGAGATGTTGCTACTTTTTTGAAACATTTACGGGAAAAGGGGCTACGCAATGACCCAGCCTTTGTGCGGACTGCTGCGTTGTACACTGCAGAGGTGTTTTCAAGTGTGGCGGTTCTCTACCGCGCAACGGCAGCCCTTACGCGAACGGGGAACAATGCTCCGCGCGACTGGCTGCTTGCTCAAACCTTCTGCAGTGAGTCCGCAGGACTGAGGGCGGCCGGCGCTGCGGGAGTTTGATGCGGGGAAGGACGCACGTGCGGTCTTGCGGCGTAACGGTGGTGTGTGTGACACGGCTCATCCCGTGGAGCTGATGAACGCAGCGCCTGTTAAAAAGAAGGCACCTGCCGCGCCCCGCACGACACCGGCTGTGGGAGGAGCTAAATAGTGACGATAATAATAACGACTGGGGAGCAGGGATAGAAGGGTGAGCAGTTTGTGTCTGTGTGTGTGTCATCACCGAGTTGAGCGAGTCACAGCGATGGGGGAATTCAGCTTTGATTTGTTTCGTTTCGCTTCACTTACTCTGCCTGGTCTGCTTACATCATCGATTTTTTTTTTTGCTTTTCTCATTATTATTATTTACGCCGTGAGAAGTGAGCAATACCCGGATGCAGCTTTCTCTATCTCTTTCTTCGCTTGACGTTCGGAAAAGGGGGAAACTAAAGAAACGATAACTTCATCGTCTTTTTCATCCCCGCTCATGTTCGTGTGCGCACGCACCCAAAACATGAACACAACTTTCAGCGTGTGCGCAGCTTACTTATGCACCTGGCATGACAGAAGCTGAAAGAGGAAGTGCCGCTAAGAAAGTGGAGCGCGGGGGTGGTGGTGGTGGTGAAAGCGGTTTGTTGTAGAGTGTGATGAAAAGTAGCGATTCTGAACGCGAATGTTACGAAGGTGAGTACAGCCGTGCGCCAACGCGGGACGGGAGACCTGCACCCATCGAGATAATGTGCAGCTGTGTGATAATAGCCGTAACCTTTGGGGGCTCTTTAACCTTGGTTGTTTTGTGCTCTTCCTTTCTCTCTTGGGCAACACTGCTCTTTACTGTCACACCCCTTTCCCTCTTTTGTTTCGTGTTCTCCATGTGCATAATACCCGCTGTCACAGTGTTGCGTGCCTCTGCATCAACACTGCGGTTTGTACAGTGCAGCGGAGGGAGGAAAGAAAAGGAAGGAGGGGCTCATTTAGCGTTATTGTTGTAATGGAAGCGGAGGGTCGCTGCTCCTCCTCCTCGCCCTGTGACACCGTCATCACCGCAGCGGAGGAGCTGGAGGCCCACGTGAAGGACTGTTACAGCCTCATGCCCGGCATCGACCTGCCGGCTGCTGTTAACTCCATCCGTGCGACGTCCCCAAGCGGCCGCTCGGCTGTCGCCACAGTGCCGTGGTACGGCGACGCGACGGAGGCAGTGCCAGCGGCGGGCCCCACGGGCTTAGCTCGGTACGAAGTGGAGGTGTGCCTCAATTTTTCGGAGGGTTTTACCTGTGAAGGCCAGACGTATGAGTCGCTCTTTCAACTGCTGCGGGCGCGTGGCTGTAGGGCGGTATTGTGCGCATGAGAAGCGGCTTAATGGAAGTTTCGTGGTGTGTGGCAACGGTTTACGCGGTATGCAGTGAGCAGGGCTCAGGTGGCCACGTGTGGGCGGTACGTGTATATATGCGTATGCACGTAACATATGTACCGATGGCAGCACGTGTGCCAGATTTTGGAGGGTGCATTGGCCAATATGAAATATTTGCGGTAATATTCTCAAAATCCACTGTTTTGTTTGACTTCCCTCTTGCCTCACCTCTCTGGATATATGTCTGCTCGTTCTACATTGTGCAGATGCGTTTTTCTCTTTCGTTCGTTCCTTCCTTTTTTCTTTCGATTTACTTGTTATTGTCATTTATTTTGCTATAACTTTTTTTTTTTCTCACTGCTCCTCTTCCTCCCAAACTCGTGCCTCGCTATCGCGTGGACCAACATCCGACAAACAAATCAAAACAAAACAATGGCAAAAATAGCTTAGCGGTTCTGGTCTGGGGTGGACCACATTTTATCGTGTCGTTAGGTGGAGAGTAGGTGGCAGAGACCTACGGTGTGAAGAAATATGCTTTTAATATTACTTCAGGCATTTATCGTGGGTTTTGTTGGTATTTTCATTTATATCTTCAGCAGGGACGCCCGTGGTTCGGATGCGTATCGCCGCACCAGCCTCAGTATATTTCGGAGTACGAGCAGTGAGGCAAAGACGCACCAGGATATCAACGCCCCATCAGGTTGGAGTTCTGTTCAATATGATTACAATAGCGATATCGTCAGTGCTTCTGACTTCGACGGCGCTGGCGAAGAGAGAGTGGAGGGGATATTTCGTTTCCTCCACGAGAATTGTTGCGCACTTCCCGTGTGTAGCCGCAACTTGCGTGTTCTTAAGAGTCCACAAATTTTTTTGATGAGTTGATCTCCAGAATAAGCACGGCGAGGAGCAGCATAGTGATGTCTGCGCTCTACCTGGGCGATGGGAAACTCTCCAAGAAACTTACCGATGAGTTATGCCAGCGCGTAAGGAGGGCACTGCACAACAATGAGTCGCTGAAGGTGTGCATTCTCCTCGACTATAACCGAATGCTCCTTAAGGATTCGTTGAAGAGCATGACAGACCTGATGGGCGTAGTGCCCGAGGAAGGATCCGATGACGCCCGTACCGGTGTCCAGGTGCGTTTCTTTCTTTATCAGTCACCGTCTTTTTGGAACTTTTTAGCTGCCCGCTTTGGCCGCGTTCGGGAGGCGCTTGGTGTGCATCATGCGAAGTTGTTTTGTTTCGACGGGTCGTACACAATCATCACCGGTGCAAACCTCTCTGACGACTACTTCGTAGGCCGCATTGATCGCTACTTGGTCGTGGATAAAAGTCCGCATGTTGCTGCGTGGTTTAGTGGGCTTGTCGATGTTCTTTGTGCATTATCGTACCCGGTTGTAAGGTGTAGCAGCTGTTGTGTGAAGGGGGCCGATGCCGCGGGGAGGTCCGGGGAATGTTCTCACCTCGCTGCGGCTGGCGTTAGTGTGGGCCACGGCTCGAAGTCCGGTTGTAGCGGAGGCAAACCCCTGCATCATGGGAAGAGCGGCCTCATAATACTTCCAAACGCAGCGGGCGTGGATCCATCGACGGAGAGCCGCTCGTTTTGCGAGAGGGCCAAGGAGCTTTTGCAAAGTTTCGGGGTCCGTGCCGCTGCCATGGCCTCAGAAGCCCAGCGAAAGGCATGGGAGTGCCGGCAAGGGTCCGGGGAGGGTGAGTATGATACAATTCTCTTTCCAACACTGCAGTTTCCCCGTGCCAAAATATATCATGGGTCGCTTGTAGTGCAGGAGTTACTGCAATCGGCCCCAAATTCCACACACATTTATTTAACCTCCCCATACCTCAACCTGGACGTGCAGTTTGTGGATGAGATGCTCAGGAGTACTTGCCGGTACGACATTGTGACTGCTAGTATTACGTCTAACGGGTGGTACACCAGCAACGGGTTGGCGACCTACGTCCCCTACTTTTATTCGCAGCTTCAGCGTGCCTTCTTCTACCTTCTGAAAGACTACAACTGTCCCCATCGGTTCAAGGTGCATGAGTTCAGCGCTGTTGGAAAGACATTTCACGCGAAGGGGCTGTGGTTCACGGAGAATAGCCACAAAAAAGGAAGGAAGAAGGTCGAAGCAAGCGATAGTGCCGCTGCGGGCCACAGTGGAAGTGGCCGCGTAATTGAGGGCCACCCCGCCCCTACACAGAGCCGGGCACGCCGTATTTAGTGACGTACGGCAGCAGCAATTATGGCCACCGCTCCGTTCATAGGGACGTGGAGGTCGAGGTGTTTTTGTGCACAAAGAACAAGGCACTTCAGGGTGAACTGCGTGACGAGCTCATTTCACTGCTTGAGGGGGCAACCCCTGTTCTGGAGGACCGATTCACCGGTGATGGAGAGGGAAGTTTTGATCCGGTTATGTCAGCTCTGGCACTAGTAAGCCGAACCTTCCTTTAGTTATACGTGCAATTGTTTGGCAGCATGGCCTACACATCCACGGGCCATTTTATATCTCTTTTGTACGCATATGACGTCGAATTTGACGTCCTTTTTTTTTTTCTTCCCTCCCTTCTTTCTTTCTTTCTTTTTCTCCTCACGTCTTTACGTGGTACGCCAAATTCTCCTCTTCTTTTGATTTGGTGTTCCACCTTCCCATATGAGTACATATGTGTGTGCATATGTGCGTGCGCGTGTGTTTTTTTGTTTATTTCTCTTGAAAATAAAAAAAATAAAATTATTCGCTGCTAAACCTGCCCGAGTGTGTGTCGCGCGTTGAGTGTTGTGCGGTTTTGGGCTGCACATACCAAGCGATCTCCCCGTTGTGGATTTAGGGAAAGCAGCAGGCAATAGAGCTCTAACGCGGATAAAACCAGCACCACTAAGATTCTCGTGCGTCTGTTTAATATAATTAAAAGCGCGAGTCATATTCGAATATTGCATATTTGGGATGTAAGAGGTTTGTTAGTTTTCGCCGTTGTGTAGTGGAGGGGGCATCATGTGCCAAGGGCCCGTTCTTTTTTTTTTTTTGGGTTCTGTGCTCTCTCCTTCCTCTTCTTCTTTCCATATTGAGGAATAATAATAACAATAGTAATATTCTTTGCCTGCTCACATGTACCCCGTCTACCTTCGACATATTTAGGCACACCAGCATGTACCTTTTTTTTGTATCACATCACGTTGGCGCGAGTTTCCTTGTGCTCTTTTCTTTTCTGTTTTTCTTCTTCTTCTTCCACAATGAAAGCAATTAATGTGTTTAACTGTTATTCTTCTACGTTCTCGTCTTATTGAACGGTTAAAACGCTCGTGTTACGTGTCGGCGATTAATATGATGAACTGGTTAAGTGAAGCGCGGACGTTCGGTGGTAGGGAGGAGGGGGTGGCGGTGGTGGTGTTGGTGGGGTGAAAGCGCCGTGCTTGCCATGCAATTTTTGTATAACCAGCGCGTGAGGTTTGGCTGGCTGCCCGCACTGAGGGGGGGGTCTTAAATATCGGCGTGGTTCCTTTATCGTGCTACGTTGCTTTTTTTTCTTTTCCATTTGCCATGACTTTTTTTTCCCTTCCGTTTCCGCTTTTCCTCATCCTTCCCTGTATTTTTATTTCTGTCCTCCTTCTTCGTCGTCTTCTGGTGTTTGTTTGTGTATCTCTGTGAAGGGAAAAGGAAGCTAAAATTTAGCCGCAGAAGGGCGATCACATCGTTTTTGAGTCACACTCGTTTATTGCGTTGCGATCCGTGCCGAGGTTTCGTAGACTCGCACAGCCTGCGATAAAATCACCGACACATAAATAGGCATACGGAGCAAACGGTACATCGCCCGTGCATTACCCGGCTGGCTTCCCATTAAGCTGGCATCCCCTCTTCTCAAGGCAGCTGTGGAGCTCCAGTGCATCTCGAACACGCGTGTGCGTTATTGGTGGAAGTATCTTTTTTTTTTTTTTGGTTTCATCTCCCAACGTGCTGCTGCTATAATCAATTCTGCTGATACCGTCGTGTACCTCACCACACTTTCCAATGCAGCAGGGGTGCGAGCAGGAGAGACCCGTTGTGCCGCAAAAATACCTTATTGAGAAGCCGCATCTCGTTGAGGTATTTCATACCTCGGCTTCTTTTGCCAAAATCGTTGCGTACCTGCAGGCATGCGCAGAGGCGGTGGAGGGGATGACTTGCAGTGACTGGCTTCAACAGAAGGAGCGTCACAGGGAGATGCCCTCCACAATCACCTTCTTCACCGAGGCCTTTTTTCCGCACCTGCGAGCCATTGTGGCCGACGTGCCACTGGAGGATATGAGGCAACAGCGGTTCGGCAATAAGGCATTCCGCGTCTTTCACAGTCGCCTCGAGGGGGACATCGTCGGACTGATGCGGCAACTTGTCGCCACGCTTCCTGGAGGTGGCGTCAGCGGTGCGGGAAGCAGCGGAGAGGGAGGGAGAGAGTCGTTAGCGCTGGAGCTCGCTGAGTACATGAGGGATGCGTTCGGCAACAGCGTCCGCATCGATTATGGTACGGGTCACGAGTTGCACTTCTTCATAGCCATGATTATCTGCATGGAGGAGTGCGGTGATGATAGCGCGCCGCTGCGGAGTGACACGCCTGTTATTGTTTCGCACAGAGTACGTCGGCCTCCCCCATCACCCGCTGAGCGGGGGGAGCGGCTTCAGCTTCTGCGCCGCGCTATGGTATTTGAGGTCTTTACCAGTTACCTCACCTTCATGCGGCTGCTGCAGCGCCACTACAAACTAGAACCGGCGGGTTCGCACGGCGTGTGGGGTCTGGACGACTTCCATCATTTGCCTTTCGTCTTTGGAGCCTCGCAGCTCATTAACAAAGAGGTGCCTGCTGCCGTGGCAGCCACCGCCGATGCACCTGAGAACGGGGGTAATGCTGCGGCGTGCGGTGCGGGCCACGGACTGATACTACCGAAGCATGTTTGTGAGGAGAAACTGGTGCGGAAGCACGCACCGGATTACCTTTACTTTGCTCAGGTGTTATGGGTGATTGAGAACAAAGTTGGTCCCTTCTTTGAGCATAGCAGCATGTTGTACAACATTAGCGGCGTGGAGTCGTGGCAGAAGACGTACACTGGCATGGTGAAGATGTACGCGGCGGAGGTGCTGCTGAAGTTCAACGTGGTGCAACATTTGCTCTTTGGCCAGCACCTTCCCTGGGAGGGCGAACATTAACGCCAGGGTGGCGCGGTGTCACAGGGAGAGTTAATATTGTTGATATGAGATCGCTTCCCACGGCGTGGTGTGGCAGCCGCCCATCTCGAGCAGTTCAACGAGATGGCGGTGTGAAGAGCACACGGTAGGAGTGGAGGGGGGTGGAGCGTCGGCGTGGACTGATGCGATCTCTTTCCTGGCGGAAATGATGTCGCGCAGGGCATCGTTCTTTTAACCGCTGCAATGCGCTTTCGTACTCATTTTATATTGCATAATTTGTAGAGCGCAACCGCCTCTAACCCCGTAGGAGGGCGCCCCTGAGTCAGCCTTTATTTCGCAAGTCACGTAATGATACCCGGCGGGCGTTGCAGCGGATTTGTACGTGTGGACTATTGTGTGCATTGGTGTGTGTTTTGCCCTTCTTTTTTTTTTTTTTGCAGCCACGAGAGCCCCACCTGCAAACTTATTTATATGTTTCTACTGCACCGGCTCTCCTTTCCTCTTCCCAATGCCGCAGTCTTTTTCTTTCCCCCTTCTCTTCCCCTTTCGTAGAACCCCAAATTTTCGCTGCTCACTCACTGGTTGATTCTTCCATGCCTTTATTGCCTTCTGTGCAGCTTTTCTTTTCCACTTTCTTTTTTTCGTTTTTTTGGTTAGTTTTGATTTAGTTTGCACGTCTGATGCCCCACAGCTCATTACCCGACCCTCCTATGACTGGGCTGGGGTGATATATGCATATATTTATTACAATATTATTGCTGTTCTTATTACTTACTTTCGCTGTCCTGTGCATGGAGCTCCTCTTGCTGCCACCTCTGCTGCTGTTGCTGTTGCTGTCGCTGGGCGTTGCTGTGCGCGCGTCCCCCCTTCGTTTATGTTTTTTTTTTCTGCACGCGCTTCTTAGTGGTTGGAAGCCGTTGCTCTCTCACTTCTGCCTTTCTTCACCGACAGCAGGGAAGGACGTCGGTAGCTCCAAGGTCGCACGCAGGTGTCACAAGCAGTGCGGCGGGGCGAAGGGGTTGAAACGACGGTAACAAAGGCGAAAATAATGCCACTGAAGTTTTTGCATGGCGCTGACAAGACCCGAGAGGAGGTGCATGTAGCCCTTCTGTACAGACTACGCCACGAGCACAGCGCCATTCTTCACTCACTCCCAGCAGGCGATAAGGGTGATGGTAATGATGAACACAGAAGCCTGCGGTTGCTGCCTCATTTCAAAGAAATGCAACAGAACCACGCGGCGCTGGGATTTGTGCCGGTCACATGCCCGCCGATGATGGAGGCGGGCGAGTGGCTTTTGGAAGGAGCGCCGCATCGCTGTCAGCCAGGCGCTACAAGTGTTGAGTCGGTCATGCCGGAATCGCTGTGCGTGGGCACCTCGCTTCAGTGGCTGTTTCTTAAGCACGAGGATATTCCACTAATATTTGCAGAGCATTCCGCGCCGTGCCGTTTGCTCACGAGCGGGGCCAAGTCACTTCAGTCGGCGTTGTCTGGCAGCACTGTGCGTGTGACGTGGAACGATGCACTGTCCGTATTCCACAAAGCATCAGCGTCAATGTGCTCAAGCGAATTCCTGTTGGGTGAGGAGAGGAGCCCTGCTTTGCCTTTTGTAGGCTCGTCGCAGTTACAGTTGCAGGCGCCGATGCTGCCACAGCCATGCATTGAAGGAGGCGAACGATCGGATATTGCATCATTCACCGTTCCAATTGTTCCTCTTGTGAATATTCGCTGCGAGAGTCGCAGGTATTTTCAACATTTTCCGGTTTTGCGTCGGTTTTTGTCATCGCTCCCACCCCTTCGGGTAGTGGCGGACCCCTTGTGGTTGGAGCCGTCAGTGGGGACTTTTCAGCGCCGTTTTAATGTCACTGCAGGATGGGACCGAGTTGAACCCGCTGCGCCACCATCCGAGACTGCGGGTCTACCGCCTTTAACATCCGCTGTCATTGTTTCGGGTAGCGAATTCAGTGTGTTGCGAGAAAATTGGGATAATCGGGCTCAGCGTGAGGAGATTCCGCCCGTCATTGTGCCACTCGCCTCCCTTAAATGCGGTCGCTTTGGTGTGAAGTTTCCGGAAGGAAGAAATTACCGACGGCGAAGGCATGCCAAACGTGGCGGTGCACTGGGAGGGCTGTTGGCGCAGTTAGCTGTTCCCCCCATGGTGCAGTTGACGGGGTTGCAGATGCCTGATGGAAGGCAGATACGCCAGACATTAACGCTGCACAACACTGCTGCGGAGCAACTCACAGCTGTAGAATCCGTAGACTCGTCGCCCGCCATCCTCAACGGAAGCGGTAATCGGCGCACGGCCCGCCGCCGCCGTTTACAACTGTGGCTCCACGTGGGGTCCTTCATGAAGCGGCAGTGGCTGGCGGTGGCAGGCATCCAGCCCGTGCAGGAGGCCCCGTCTGGCATAAACGAATTGGAAGCGTTAGGAGCTGCTCTACGCGGTGGTGGGGGGTCGCGAACGGAGGGGGGCCGTGGCGATAGGCCTTTGGAGGAGGTGCCGCTGCCGATGCTGCCTGTAGCAGAGCTGAAAAGTGACGATATAGTCGGTTTGGGTGCGTCGTGGCTGCCGCTCGCCGCAAGAATAAATGCTGACGAGGGTGGCGATGCGGGGAGCATGAGCGGCAGTGTCAGCTCGTCACAGCATCACATCGGAGCAGGCGGCTCAGCTTGCAGTGACGCGGTGAGTGAGTGCGTGATATTTCCCCCGCGCGTTTTCTCACGGCTGGTGGAGCTGCAGAGCTTCGCGACCTTGTGTGGTCTAAAGTTGTCTCATCCGCAACCTCCGGCCGCAGCTGCACGGCTCAGCGGTGAGGCGTGGTACACTGCGGCCTGCGAGCACGACGTATGTACGATGCCGCTTCCGTATCGCAACGCCGCGGTGGTTGTGGATGACACGCGGCTTCACTACTGCTACCGGTTGGCCCTGCACCGTGAAAGGTGCCGACTTGGGCTTGACGTGGACTGAGGCAGTACTGCTGGAAAACATACACTTTTATGGATCACTTCTGTCTGGTGTGCTTGTTGGCTTCAACTGGAAGCTAATGCGCTGCCTTTCATTCATTTATTTTGCTATTATTGTTTTACTCGTTGTGGAATACCTGTGGGCAGAAGCTTTTATTTCCTTTTCTTTTTGTCGACCCTCTCGCTTAGAGGCGAGTGTGGTTGGCACTACTACAACCGATGTTCACATTTGTTTATTTCCTTTTGCTATTCTTGTTGCGTACGTTTTTGTTTTTGTTTTTTTTTCTCCCGTTTCTCGTTTCGCGTTGCCGCGTCATGATCCGATGTCGCGGTTGGTGCATGGCTGCGACAGATGACCGTAGCAATGTGCACTTTTGATCCCTTTTTACCTGCCCCATTCTCCGTTTTTCATCATCCGCACATTCAAGCCTGCTTACATTGATTGGCCCCTAAAAGACTGTGGGCGCGCTGCTTTAGGTGGGTCGTTTGCTTGTTTTATTACCCGCAACCAATGACTGCCACTTCTTTCCATCCCTTCTTTGTTTATTTATTGTTATCATTTATTTATTTATTTATTTTTCCTTTTCTTTTTTATTTGGATGTTGTTCCTTAAACAGTTGTAAACAACTTTCGTTTCCATCCGCGGGCTCTAACAAATGTATTGTGTGGTGCGTCTCATTCGGGTGCAGTGACCGTTTTGCACGTCCCTTGCCTCACGTCGAGCATTAACACCGGCGGGAAACTTGAACGCAGCACACCGACGCCACAACTCGGCTGCACGTCTCTCGTTAGACCTGCGCCGTTTTTCTTTTTCCTTCTCTTTTTTCCCCCCATTACCACACGTGGCGCTCGCCGGGTGCATTGGCCCACGTGTTGGGTGGTCCAGCCAGCCGTTGCGTGCATGCCTTTTCGGAACTGCTCCAACGAATAAAATAAATGGAGAGCAATATGTAAATATATACGTACATTTATGCGTTTATTTTTCTTGTGAAAAAAGGTAGTATAACGGAAGTGGTTGTGTTAGGTGCGCCCCGCACGAGTTCATTAGTGAAGTTTGTGTGCGTGTGCGCGTGTGTGGGGAATCGTCCTGGTTGTTGTGCGGTATCAGCACCACAGCACAACGCTGCGTTGTTTGCGAGCAATGAACGAGTACAGCATTGTGGAGAAGATGGCTGTGGGTAGTTTTGGTGTTGTATTTAAGGTTCGCAGGGTGATTGATGATGGCGTGTTTGTTATGAAGCGAATCAACTTTGCTAACTTCCAGAAGCAGCAGCGGCTGGACGCAATACAGGAGATACGCGTGATGAGCCGCCTTGCGCACCCTTTCATTGTAGCCCAGCGTGATGCATTTCTCTTCAACAGGGAGAACCTCTGCATAATAATGGATTACTACGGCGGCGGTGACCTGGACGACCTCATATCCAAACATCGGGAAATGGACGAGTACCTGCCTTTCGAACGTGTGATGAAGTGGTTTGTTAGCGTCTGCTTCGCCATGCAGTATCTTCACGCACAGGGTATCGTGCATCGGGATTTAAAGACAAACAACATATTCCTCGACCTCCAGTCGCAAGAGGTTGCGGTCGGCGACTTTGGCATGGCAGAGATATTGCAGTCGCCAATGGATAGCGCAGGTGCTGCAACACGCGAAGGGAAGGGTCTCACTGGGGCACGGGACTTGTGGACAGAGACCGACGACGCCCCGACGTCAAGTGTAGAGTGTTCCAGTAGCTTTAGTATTAGCGATGATGAATTAGTTGCTTTCAATGGTGCAGTGCGTGGGACACCGCTTTACATGTCGCCGGAAAACTTGGAGAAGGGTATTTGTAGTCCCAGCTCGGATGTGTGGTCGCTCGGATGTATTCTATACGAGCTGCTGAGCCTGCGCCACCCGTTTGAGTCGCGTGACATAGCGGCACTGATGATGCGTGTGACTGCAGGAGCCCGTCAACCTCTTCCTGCGCACTACCCACCGGAGATCGTTGAACTTGTGGACCGCATGCTCAGCCTCGACCCGGCGCGGAGACCGAGCTGCGAGGAGATACTTCGCTCTCCAGCAATGAGTAGCTTCGTCTATGCGGTGGTCACCCAACACGTTCCACATGACGCACCAGACTCCATTGGCGAGCAGACGTTTGCCTCTCAGCAACAACATCTTGGAATTCGCTGCGACGTGGTGCCGCACTTCTCTGTGGTACCGCGTGCGGATCAAGCGACAATTCCACCCTCCCGCGAGAGGGCGCTCGCTGAGGAGCGAGCCGCCGCAGGCGCCAGAGATCTCGCAAAGCCGCTTTTTTCTGCTAGTACGGTGGCTGGGACGCGTGAATCGAGTTTACAGGCGCTACAAAGCCTGCCTTCCTGTCATCGCGAGAGCGGTCTCTTGTTTTCGAGCGGGGGAGTATCCACGGGCGTTGACTACTGCGCGGGGAATATTAGCAACGTGGATGACATGCGAGATAGACCCATTGCGCAATTGAAGGAGGAGGTCGCTTGGTACCGCCGCCTCGTGCAGAGTGAAATGAGGGTGTTGAAGCAGCGACGTGACATTGTCGCACAGCGGCGGCGTGTGGGTGGGGACAGTAGCGTAGTTAGCGGAAGCAGTGTGACAGAAATCAGGCAGTGTGGTCATAGTCGGAGCCGCTCGAGTCCGTGGCTGCCTTCCCTCGCGCCGTGGAGCCGGGGGAAGGGATGTGCGCCCCGGCAGGTTTTACAAAGCCAGTCGAAACACTCAAGTCCGCGGCAAGGCGGCACAACCGACATCAGCAACGCTGATAGGAATAACAGGACAATGAACGTCCGTGACAATGGAGAGGCGGTGGCCTTTCGCGGGTTGGGTACCCTGGAGGCCTCTCTGTTGGCGCGGCGCCAGCACCGCTGGGATGTTACGGTGAAGGTGCTTGGCGTTGAAGTGCTTCAAACCATCTACAGTTATTACAAAAGTGTTGATGTTGCCGAGCGTGACGCCACGCTAGTGATGCAAATTGTACCCGATCGCGCTCAGTGGCACGTGCTCCCGGAGGTGGAGGAGATTGTAGTCCTTGACCGACTGCTTGAAGGGTCGGCCATTTCAACCTCTCTTTGAGGGGCTGTGCAGACTATTTATTTATTCCTCCTTCTATTCTTTTCTTTTACTTTGACGCTGCCGGGTACACGAAAATGTGCATGCACTTTCGTTTTTCATGTTTCTCCCTCCACACCCTTCAGGCCCCGTTTACATAGCGACAGGCGAGCTCAGAGGACACGTCTGTGCTGTTCGTTGGGAAAGTGTGTGTGTGGGGTCGTGCCTCAGGGGCCCGGTTATGGACAAGTGGCTGCATTGCTTTCAACGTGTGCGCATGCATACGGTTACACGCTCCGATTGGAACTTTCTGGAAGAATAACCACAGTTGGGTGGTGGCGTATCGCGCGGTGCTGCTCTACTACTGTCATAGCTTTTCATTTTTCCATTGTTTTTGCACCCTCACATTTTGCCTTTTTTCTTATTCTTTTGTTTCTTGCTCTTCCAATCGCGGCCGCTGCAGCCACTGTTAGGAATTTTGACGAACTCACGTATTGCAAGTGATTAAAGAACAATGGCCGATGCCGCTGCGATGCATGACAGCCAGCCTCGCCTTTCCCTCGCAACTGACAAGCAGAGGCTGCTGGAGATGCGGCAGAACATTGTGCAGGGTCTTAGACAAAAGGTAGAGCGCCTAACCGAGGAGTGCCGACGACAGGAGGACCGTGCACAGGGACTTGCGGCCCAATATGAGCAGCGCAGAGCAGAACAAGACGCGAGAGTGTCTGCCAAGGAGGAACACATACGGATGCAACAAAATGAGGTATCAGCGTTGGAGTCGGCTGTGAGACTTCTGCGAGAAAAATCGGAGCACCACGGTATGGCCATTGAAGAGGCACAGAAAGAACTGGCCCGGAGGCAGGCCCTCAGGAAAAAGGTGGAAGACGCCCAGAAGGCCCTCACGCAGCTGAAGCAAGTGGTGGAGGATCGAGACGCTCGCATGGTGGCGCTCGAGCTGCGGGTGGATCGAGAGAAGACAGAAACCGAGCGTCGCCACGAGCAGCTCGAGGGTTGGGAAACGCATTGCAGTCTCCCGCGTATAGAGGACGTTGGGCGGTTGGGCCTCGATGAGACCGCGGGGGAAAGCATTGTGCTCATGGGTGATTTAGCGTAGATGCAAATTAGATTCACACAGACACAAAAGTATAAACGCTTGTGTGTGTTTTTATTCTCCTCTCCCCTCTCCCCCCTTCCCTCTCTTTCTCTCACCATGTCTGTGTAGGTATTTCATGCTTCCTTGCGTGTTGCAGTGTGCAATGGCCCTAAGTGGTGAGGGAGAGAGCGCGGCGGGTGTTAAAAAAAGAAAACAAAAGGAGCGAAAAACATGAAGTAAATTTGATCGGGGGGAAATGAATGAAAAAGAAAATGGGTTGAAGGAGTGAGTAAAAAGATGGGGCCAAAGGTCATGGAACACTGGTAGAAGGGAGAAAAGAGAAATAAAATAACCCACAGTTGGATCAGCACAGTTCCTTCGCTTCCTCCCTATGGGAAAGGAGACAAGCGTCACGCACGCGCCTTCGCTCCCACTTCACTCCACTTCCTGCCTAGGCGCGCCCGCCCTGTACCTGAGGTTTCCCTTTGGCGCGCTTGTGCTGCACGTTTTGCTTCCTTTTTTCTCTTTTCTTTTCTTTTCTACATTTACTTTTGTGGGGGTTTCGAGGTGGTTGCGTATGACAACCGAGTGTGAAGAATGGAGAGTCACACATCCCGCCGCAGCCCCTTTTAGATGTTTCCTCTTAAAATCCCCTTGCCATGTGCACCGGCCCACCCCTCCCAGCCATACGCTCGTGGTGGCCGTTTCTCGGCTCATGTGCTCATAACTTCACTCGTGAGCCCACGTGTGTATTCTTCACACATTTTTTTTTTGCTTATCCTTCTGACCTTTCCATATCTTCTTTTGATGCCTTGCAGAATCAGAGTTTTTTCCCCTTCAAAAGGACAAGAAATCGGACTCCGCGACAGGCCGTGGGGTCACAACACAGCAAAATAAAAAGGGAGCGGGTAAAAAGAAAGGTAGCAGAGAGGAGGGAGAAGAGGAGAAGCGTAAGCGTTACTCGGTGCTGCGCACACTTCCGTGCGTGTTTGGGTTCGTGCCTCATCGCTTTCTCCTTTCGGGAAACCTCGACGTGTTTCGGCCAATTTATTCTCGACCGGGGGAGTTTGCCCCCGATATTTAGACGCGTCACCTTGTAGCCGTGTGTGTGTGTGTGCGGAACATTGAAGAAATAGCACAAAAAGCAGGGGACTGAAATCACAGCTAAAAGTCTTGTAGATCAGGAACTTTCTTCCAGCCTTCTCTTCTTTTTTCTCGTAGCTTCTAGAAAAAAAGAGTGTTCCTTAGTTTTTTTTTTTTTAAAAGATTTCTTTCAATATCCCTTTTGCTTATTTTTTTTTCTGTTTCTTTTCCCTTTCCATCTTTTCCCTTGATTCACACCTCTTTTTGTACTTATTTTATACCCCTGCTTTAAGAAGCGTATAGCGTTGCGCCATATTTGAAGGTCTCACGCCAGTTCCTTTTGTTTTGTGTTTTTTTTTGCTTCTTATTTTTCTTCACGCCCTTCCCGTTTTGCCTGTTCGCTCCCTTCTTTTACTCCTGCGTCTCTCTCTCTCACTTTCCCTGGGAAGGTGTGTGTGGGAATACGTAGTTAAAGGAGGAGTGGGAAGTGTGAGGGAGCACGGCAGACGTGTGGTTGTGTGCCTTTTGATCATAAGTAACGCAAGTGTATTTTGAGAGTCGCGCAGAATCCCTTTAATTTTATTTTCATTTTATCGTTTTGGATCCCCGGCTGGGTTGCGTGAGTTTGGCGGCGGCGCGTGTGGGAGGGCTTCGGTGGGTTCCTTACTTTTCCACCGTCCACCATCTGCAGAGGGCGCAAAAAGCTTTTTTTGTGTTTTTTTTGTTCTTGTTGGCCTTGCTCGGCTTGTGTATTTTTACTTTTTGCTCCGCCGCGTGTGTGTGAGCGCAGGGGCTCCAGCACTGGGTTGGCAGGCTTCCGACGAGGGTGGATAAAGAGGGGCGGGCAGCGAGGAGGGTAGAGTTAGCGTTAGCCTGTGTGCGGCTGGCGAAGAGGGTGAAGTGTTGATATTTTATATTTAAGTGTTGGATCTGAGCTTCGCAAGGCGTGTGTGTGCGTGTGCGTGGAGTAGCGTTTGAATATTGTGGAGTTAAGCGAAAGGAGAGCCATTCACACCAGAGGAACGTGTGGAAAAAAAAGTTTAACAATCGCTCGCACACTGTGCGTACGTTGTCATACATTTTGTGTGCAAACGGTAAGTGATAGTCGTGGTTGCGATGGGTATGGATCACTATTGCATCATACGGCAGCTCGGTGGAACGAGCGGTGCCTTCCTTGCGGTGGACAAACAGAACGAAGCCAAGCGTGTTGTCATCAAGCGCCTGGCCGACGGCATCCAAGGTATGCAGGAAGTGAACGCCTCCATGCGGGCGCGGCACCCCAACATCATTCCCTACTTGGAGTCTTTCGTGCATGATGGCGGCCTATACGTTGTGCTACAGTACGCGGAGGGTGGCGACCTCGAGTCCCACCTCAAGCGCCTCTCGCGGGAAAAGAGAACCCTCCCGCACGTGACACTCCTTCGCGGGTTTCAACAGCTCATAGCTGCGCTGCAATGTTGCCATGACCTGCACATCATGCACCGCGACATCAAGCCGAGTAACGTGTTCGTGAATACCGACGCGTCTGAGTTGTTCTTGGGTGACTTTGGCTCTTCAAAAGCCATGTCCGGGGATGCTCCTCTCGCCACTACCTTCGTGGGCTCCCCCATTTGGCTTTCGCCGGAGTTGCTGTTAGGGATGCCGTACGGCTACGCTTCGGACCTGTGGTCGCTAGGCTGCGTGTTTTACGAGATGGCCACCCAGCGGCGTCCCTTTTCGTCTAACAGCTTTGCAGGCCTTGTGCGGCAGATAACTTCCGGCGATATTGCCCCATTGCCAGCTAATGTACCAGAGGACATTCGTGCGATCATCATGTCTATGCTCCAGACGGACCCCCGCAAGCGGTGCGGACTGGGGAAGGTGATGGCCATGACAGAGGAGGCCATTCGGGTGCGCAGCGCGACCATAACGCAGTCGACTGGTGGCCACTGCCCAAGTGAAGGGGCGTCCGTAGTCCAGCAACGGCAGCAGCAGCCGGGGCAAAAATGTCATGAGCAGCCGACGCGAAAAGTCAGGCGGGTATCAAACGCTGTTGGCAAGGTTCAAGGGAAGGATGTGGAATTTCGGCGTCCACAAGATCGCCGACTACAACCCCCGGCCCAGTCGGGGCCGGGAATGGAACCGCAACGGGCACAGCGACAGCGGAGGCAGCGGCCGCGTCAGGCACAGCAGGCTCCAATCGGACACGCCGCGCGTTCCTCTGATAGCAGCGGCGAAGGCCAATTGTCGGAGTGGATTCATGCGCGCAACAACGATGTAAGGTTTATCGAGTCTTATCTGCAGAAGTTCCGCCCCGCGGACGACATGTTGATGGCGACTGAGGTGGTTGAAGGCCAGGAAGGGTTTCAGGGCACACGGCGATGCCATGCCGCCCCAATCAAACTAAGCTCTGTCACGGCGAAGGGTTCCACACCGCCAAAGGGGCTCGTAGAAGGTGTTAAGGTGGTTGCGGTGCGCAGCGAGGGGTACGACGAGCAGCGCCTGCGGGGTGCCGATCACAACGGCCCCGCGGCGAGGTGCAGGCGAGCGGCGGGTCACACACAGGCGAGCAGCAAACGTTCCTCTCTTGCTCGTGAGCCCTCACCACCGCCGGGTTTCATGCGGATGAAGAGCTGCGGGTCGGTCTGCGGGTCCTCTTCGCCATTAGGACCTTCGCCGCAGCGGGAGGAGGAGCGACAACAACAGCGCGCCAGGCGGGAGCAGGAACGCGCGAGGATGTTGAAGATGATCCGCGAGCGGAAGGCGAAGGCACAACGACAGCGGAAGGCTAGGGGGAAAAGTGAACAGGGCGACGATGTGTCCGTAGAGATTGTGCTGCCAGATCACGTGCGCTACTTTGTCCCTGCTGCGTAGCGTTTTTTTTTTTGCTCATGTGTATGATTACTTTTGCGTGTTCATGAAGGTGGTTGGATTGTTTTTCAGTAGCCCTTCCCTTATTCTCTCCCAGAGGGCACCTGTAGTGCTACTATTGTGCTTTTCTTTTTTTGTTTCCCCCCTTTTTGTCCCAATAGGTTGGTACACGATTGGGCATGTGTTCGCTCAGAGCCATATTATTGCTGCTGCGACTTGTTTTTTCCTGTTCACCACTGCCCCTTTTATCTTTTATTTTTGCTTCGCCCAGACATACACAATTGGTGCCAGTGAGTAAAGATGTATATTTGGCCAGATGTCCCTTCATGTTGTGCTTCTGCAGGATGAAATGATGGAGGGAAAAAAAAGACAGGCAGCGGGGTGTTGAGGCCCCGGGAGGGTGAAGGGAATGGAAACGCTTGTTTTCATCGTGCGTGTTTCCCCTC
This sequence comes from Trypanosoma congolense, assembly GCA_002287245.1. Taxonomy (NCBI): domain Eukaryota; phylum Euglenozoa; class Kinetoplastea; order Trypanosomatida; family Trypanosomatidae; genus Trypanosoma; species Trypanosoma congolense. The sequence goes on along the minus strand of NHOR01000228.1, from coordinate 134,685 downwards.
CTTATTCCCCCCACGGACTCGTCGCCAGGTGCGGATGTATTAGGTGGGTGTGCGAGTGTGGGTGCTTTCCTTGACATCCCCTTGCTGCATTTCCGCTGCGTTCTTCACCGTGTGCCCTCGGTACGCGCTGATGTCTTTGACTTCCTTCTGACTTCTTTTCTCGTGGCATTCTTTCCATTCTTTCCTCACGCTGCCCCAAAGGGGTCGGCAGCGCCGGCTATTTTTTCACTCTTATTAGCGTGAAGTTGAACGGAAGCTGTGCAGGCTGTGGTGACGATTGCGCCGCCGTGGCCTCCAACAGCAGCGGGCGGGAGCGAGACGGCAGTGAGCGTCATGTGTGTTAGAAGCGGAATCACGTTTGAACCAATAGCCACAAGTCCCTGGATCAACGGTTGCGGGGTACTGGGCGGGCGACGCCGACCTCAAGGGAGGGTTGGGCTCAAAAGGGCTTGGGAAAAGACTTGCGGGAGTGTCGCCGGCAGCGCCGGGCCTCGACTACGCGTTAAGGTTTCGCGGCTTAAGACCAGTAGGAGCCGCATGAGCAGGTAACTGGCAAGGGGGGGGAGGAAGCAATGTTTCTCCATCTTGGACCTCATGGGTCCCAACCGCCCGCATAGGTATGGGGCGTTAGTTGGGGTTACGGCCCTGAAGGAGAACAGGGGCGACACTCAGTAACAACAAACTCAGAATAGCACTGATGTGTATGTCGCACAAGGTGCAGGAGAAGATGGCGAGCTGGAGGTGAACACGAAGTGGTCTACCTTGAAGAGTCGGCGGAAGATGGCTTTCCCCCCACAGGCCTCGTCGTCAGCATCGCCAGCTGCAGCCGCAGCTACGCGGGGAGTGTGCGCATGCCAAGGCGAATCAGGAAAGATGAGAGGAGGGATCGCCTGTTTCACGTGGTTAGCCGCCGCGCCAGTGAGGAAGCAAAATTTGTAAAATCGTCAAGGACGGAGCTCAGACGAGTTGTTCAAAGTCGTAAACATCATGCGCGGCGAGTGTTGTAGGAAGCGGTTTGGTGGCCCTCAGCCTTGGTAATAGGTTCAAAGGCGAATATTGTCATTTCATCTCCGTGGAGAGTCGCCACAATCATCAAAGGGCCGGAGCACCACTCAGCAGGGCTTTTGCATCCGCCGTGTGTCTGTTGGTGCTTGCATTTGTGTATGCATGTGCTTGGGGAGGGAATGGAGGGAGGCGGGGGAGTTACGTTGCGAGGTCAAAAGGCCTGCCGCATCAGCGTTCGAATAGAATGGATTACTGCGTCAAGGTTTTTCATGTCACCGCGGCGGGCCACAGACCCGCATGCTCGACAAGAGATTCCCTTCCTTTGCTATTCATCACATGCGGCGGCGGGTTGTTGTTGTGTAGGGCGTGGCTGGCGGCACAGTTTGCTCAGCACGTACGTTATCCGCATGTGTTTTGTCGGATTCATTACATCAGTGACTGTATAAAACATCCCTGCAGGGCCGCCAGCCGCAGTTACGCGAGGAGTGTGCGCACGCCAAGGTGCCCCAGGAGGTGGAGGAGGAGGGAGGGGAATGGGAAGTTTGCACGGGAACGACAAAAGGCTCAACGCCGTGCGGGTTTAAAGCTCCGTGGAAGCACAATCTTGCTGGGCTAAATTAAGTGGCCAACTGTTGAATTCCCTGGGAACTTGGCCGCAGAAAACTTTTTGTTGCTGACAGTTTTGTTTCTGTCATTCGGTTTTCCCCGTTCCTGCTTGTCCTATTGCTGTGAACTTTTCGTGTTGCTTCTGGATGCGGATATTTGCTGCTGAAGGCAATTTTGCTTCGCGAATCATTAGCTCCACTCTTCACGAGTGTCCACGTCACACTGGTCGATTGCTGCCTTTCACGAAGCGATCATTTTCATCTTGTCGTGTTGTTGCAAACTCAATCATGTACATCGAAGGCTTCCCTTTGCGCAATGTGATGGTTATTTTCCTCTTTGGTTGTTGCTGAAGCAGTTGCGTTTATATCTTCATTGCGTTGCTTTCTTCCCATGTGTGAGAAGGAGCCCATTGAGAGTGGCTAAGTTTTCCATTTGACGTGAGTCTCCTCCTTTTTTCCATGACGGGTTTTCTGCTTATTCCGTGGTTGTGAATTGGCTTCTGCTGATTTCACTTATCGTACCTCACCGCGGCGTGCGCAAGCATTTCTTCCTTCGCTTTAGATTCCAATGCCGTTTTTATTTTATGCTTGCTTTTGTGCCCCAGACATCGTTGGTGCTTAGGCGTTTTGTTTGGCACATCGGTTACTGTTTGGCTTCCTGGGCACTTGAGAAACGCAACTGGAGCTCGCCTTCCTCATCCGTTGCGCATCGGGTCCCCATTTCCATGCTTAACGAGTACCTCCTGATGTTTTGTGTTCCTCATGTTGACACGTTGTCCCCGTTAAGATTCATAAAACCGTATGTTTCTCCTCGACTGCGCGAGAGGTCGCCGGGCCAATTTTGTTTAATGCGCCGTTGTGCTCCGCGGGGCCTCTCCGACGGTTTCCTGGTCTCACAACTGCTCGGATGCCTCAGAGCCACGTGATTGCCTTTCGTCTCACGTGCGTGTTGCACTTTAATGGGCTCGAGGGGATAGCCGGCCAACTCTTGGCGCTGGCCATCGCATTTCACTCTACTCAAAAACGTTAGCACACTGGGCGTTCCCAGTCCCACTCCACGTTTTCTGTGCAGTGCGATGCCTTTTAGTGACACTTTTGAATGCTGGCTGTTCTGTACAATTAATACGAGTGTCCCACTAGGGGCGCTGACTCGAAATTTACCTCTCCGGCCCACCACCAACGGATCTCATAACACGCGGAAAACATAAAGGTTAGTGCCCGCCGCCTGAAGTTGAAGTTCCACTTCTTTTCATTAGTCAAACGGGCTAGCGTGGCGGTGTTTACATTACTGTTCAGTTTGTGGACGTGCGGCAAAATAGCGCCGTTCTGACCGTTGGCGCGCACCTTAAGCACCAACATCCTCGTCATTCCCTTTTCCAACATTTTTCATCGCCGCGCGCGGCTCTGGCCTTTCCAATGCTCTCAATGTGCAGATCCGGTGGTTCCTGTGCAGATGCGGTGCCGGGCGCCCCTCCCGCAGCCGGAAGGAGCCCGCCCTTTTGTTCACCAGTTCCCTGACGGGTAAACGGCGTCCACCACAATTAATAAAACGGCACACCGCGGACTAGGAAATTCGGCCGGCAGCTCGTTTAATGAGCGATGAACCCCGAGAGGTTCAAACCAAAATCGCATTTGCGCAGGGAGAGACGTGTCGGGCTTCCCTTCCGTTTCCACAACATAACCATGGCCTCCTATTGGCTTGCGGTTGCTAGCCGTTCCCAAACACAATTGGCCCCGGGGCATTTCCATAGCTCGGCCTTTCTCCTTACCAAGAGGTTGCGGCGATAAGGTGCGTATCAAAGTTCTCCACGCTGCACGGGGAGTGTGCAAACGAGTGCCGAGCGGCAGATTGGTGTTCATGGTTATGATCGCGATGGATTGGTTTTGTGGTCTAAAGACTGAGGTGACAGGGGAGGGCGGTTTGTAATTTGGCGAGTGTTGGAGGCGGGGTATCACGCGGCATTGCCCCATGAGAGAATTCGCGGCCCAAGTTACGACAAAACGTCGTGTGGCCTCAGAAGGAATAAAATACCAACAAATATAGAGGAGCAGTAGCAGTACCACTCCACGCTATCAATATGGTATGATTAAGGTAGCGATAATAATAAGTAACGTCACCGCCTCGTGGTGCGGGTGCGAGCCGTACAGACAGCGAACTCGCCGTTCTAATTAAATGTCTGTTTGCGTTTTAGAGGAAAAAATATTGAAGTAGTAAAACTAAATAACACCGATACCATTAAGAGATGTGTTTCTAACCAGTCACCAGCATCTGAGACAGGGATGATAAAAGAGTAAATAATATTGAACATGTCAGGAAAAAAGAAAGGAATTCATATTGTGAGAGGGATAGGCATTATTTGTCACAGCCAAGCGTGGGGTTGGAGACGAATATTATCGAGGTGCTTGACAGTGTGCTGGCCGACTGCTCATTACCACAGGGCGTGCAGTAGTCCACCACGTGCCCAACCTTCGCTGCTATGCGTCGCATGACGTCTTTACAGCACTCATCGTCCCACAATTCCCCTGCTCCGCGGGGCTGTGCGATGCGCCACCTCTCGCAGAAGAGCGTGAGTGCCTTCTGTCGCTGTGACGTCGTGAAGGTACCCAGCAGTGACTGCAGGGAGTCCATTATCACGTGCGCTGTCTCGCTCAGCTCCAGGGTCGAGCTGTGATCGCTGGTGGAAGTGATCGCACCATCGCAAGCGTCCGGAATGTCGACTGCTCTGTCCAGGCGCAGTTCTGCAAAGATGCGACCGGGCACCGCGTTCAGTTGGTACATTTCCACCGGCTCGGGCACACCGCGCAGCGGCACCGGGCCGAGTGGTGTTACATCAAGACACCTACGTTCCGCTGTACTCAGCGCCAGGTACGTTGCTTTGGTCAGCAGCACCTGTCCGCCGTTAGCGACACTTTCCGTGCGCGCGGCCATATTCGTCGTCTGCCCGTAGTAGTCGTAGCCCTTCGTCACCTCGTCGTGCCGAATGTCACACAGCCCCGTGTGGATACCAACTCGTACGCGCAGCCCGCTCCACAGGCCGTTGTACACCGCGGGGTCGAGACGCGCGGTTGGCGGCACGTACCCATCGATATCCTCGGCCTTGCGCTCCTCGAACTCGTGGTATGACTCATCGAAGGCAGTAGTTCCCCACTCATGGCACAGGAATGCCTGCTGCAGGTCGTGTGCGAGTCGCGTCGCCGCGAAAGCACTGCAGCACGCAATCATGAACGAGTCGCCGACCGTTTTCACCTCGTAACAGTTATGGGAAGTGATTAGTGCGCGAATCATGCGGTGGTGGGCGGTCACAGCGTCTGGCATCACGCCGGGATGTCCTGCCCACAGTCCGGTGCTGCTTTCGATGTCAGTGAAAATGAGCGTCACGGGGTCCGTGGGCTCTTTTGGCGCGCTACCATTGTCGCGGGCACCGCACTGGGTCCAATAAAGGACCACCACAAGTCCCACGAGCAGCGAAACCCCCAGGACCGCCGTAAATATGACACCCGCAAGCTGCGCCGGCGATAGTGACAATCCCTCGGGATCACTGTAAATCATTGATGGTGTGATCGGTTCCTGTAGCATGGGTACGTCGACCTTCAGCGCACGCGACATCGACCACACAGCGATGTTCGTTGCACCGAAGTTGGTGACGCAGTCGTCCACAACGATACCGTCGCCATTGAGACAATCGTAGTAGTTGTAAGGTCCATAACGCATGTCATCCGCAGTGGCGATGCTCTCGTTATAGAACAGGTCGCACAGCAGTTCTGGGGTCACCATATCCATTCGCCGCAAATTCCTCTTCATCAGCTGGCCTGTGGCAAAGCCCAGTAATGACAGTGGTGACCGTTGCGTTGCATTCCGGATGGCGGCATGGTATTGTCGCACGGTTTCCGACGTCGTATTGACATCAGCCCAGTGTGGCAGGCTTGTGGCGAACACCAGGCGCCCCGCACCCTCGCTGTTATTGAAAGCGTCGACAAATTCGTTGTACAGTAGAGCCACCTCGGAGAACTGCACCATGACGCGCGCCTTGGTATGTGTGCGAAGGTGTTCTTCAAGTACTTCAACTTCATCGACACCGAGCCCGATGACGAACACACTGCCGCGAATGGGAAGATGCTTGCTGAGCTCATCGCCGGGCTGCAGCACCGTTGTAGAGGTAAGATTCATGCCAAATGTTACCAGAGTCCTGGTCAGTATGGCGCTGATGCCAGATGATTGCTTGCTCGTATGACGGCGTACAGGGGGTTAGTATGCGTGGCTAGGTACTTTGCAAGCACGTATAGTTGCTGCTCCAGTGTCGGCGAGAGGTGGATGATGTTCTGCCTGAACGTGGTCAGGCGGGGTGTGGGCGTGATAGGGTCGATGAATGTCAGGCTTGGAATTCTCAGCATTGCATCCGTCACAACGCCAAACACAGCCGTCACAATCCTGTTCTTCTGTAGCTCCTGAATATCTGAAGCGCTGTTTTGTGCGTCAGTGTTCAGTTGCTGGAGAAAAAATCTATTCACTTCGCCTGCCCGACCGTCCGAGGCAACGGCGGATGCCCCATCACCAAAGCTGGTGGCGCCAGCTATTAATACCGGATGGTCGCTCATGCCAATCATGACTCCGCTCAGTGGCGGCTGTAGAACGGACGGGTCACTGTGGCACATCAATGGACTGGAAGTGATATAGCCACCTAGGACGGGGTCAAGTCGATAGTCCTCCGCTATCTCCTTCATGTAAACCTTTCTCCCACCGCGGTTGCAATGACATATGGCGCCATTGGTGGTGGCCTTGTCAGTGCAGTTGCCGCCAAAGTCACCAATAGCAATGTCGTCCACCAGATAGCGCCTTTGGTTGTAGAGGGACTTCATAAACGCAACACGATCATCAAGCCACCCATGACTCTGCAGCGCCTCCATCATCACCTCCCCCGCGATCCATCCGTGAACCATTAGTTCTCCAACCTCATCATTGAGCATGAAGTACTCCGGATCATCGAACCCACTCTGGTTACCACTGGAACGCAAGTAGTCGCTCATCTCCACCCGGAAGCGTTTAATGGCATCGAAATACCCGTCCTTCGCTAACGGGTTCATGCCTGTTTGCTTCACCCGGCGTGGCACAAAAGAGACATTGACAGCCTCCAGCGCGGACCTCCAAATGTCCACCAGCGGCTTCCACAGCAGGGATGGAGCGAGTAAAAAGGCGTCTTTGGTCCGCGGGTCAGACACAAGCTTGCTTAGGAATCTCTCCGTTTCATTTTCTATAGCATCAATCATAATGACGGCCTGTGGGCGTTTTGCGGCAAAATCTTCCCATGCCTTATCAAACTCCGCATACAGCGCCGGACGCTTCTTAGTATTTTCGACGACAAACACGCAGCAGAACTCATAACCCATTTGCGCCATAAACTCCACCGCCTGTTGGTACAATTCAAGTTCTCCTAATTCCTCAGCAATATAAACGAATGCGAGCCGCAGTACACGTAAATAGCTCACGGCGTATCGTATGAGTGCGATTATCTCAGCCGTCATCTCGGACCGCATGAAGTAAAGATTTGGGTGATAAATATCAACGGAATATTCAGCAGATCCTGTTAAGGGAGCGAAGCCGACAAGATTGTTTTCCTCCAGTGTAGCGTACGAGTTCACCGTGTCGGACTCACTCATGGGACCCAGCACCACCAGAAGTCCCTTATCATTGCCCGGTTGCTGCAAGTAGTTCTTCAGATGCTCAGGGGCAGGAGTGTCGTACGACGCGGGGTAAACGACAGTCACGCTCACTTCAGGTCCCACTGTCCAGTTCCGGGCGGCCAGCGATGCATTAAAACCGGCATTCAGGGCGTTGACGTACTGGAGCGGCCAGTTCTTATTATACATGAGCGACAGAACCTTTACATTGACGGGGCCAGCACTTGCCAGGTGTGGTGAGCTTCGCGGGGCACACAGGAGTAACAACGACAACAGGAATAGCGACGGGTGCGGCCTCGGTGCACGGGGAGTGTGCAAACGAGTGCCGAGCGGCAGATTGGTGTTCATGGCTATGATCGCGATGGATTGGTTTTGTGGTCTAAAGACTGAGGTGACAGGGGAGGGCGGTTTGTAATTTGGCGAGTGTTGGAGGCGGGGTATCACGCGGCATTGCCCCATGAGAGAATTCGCGGCCCAAGTTACGACAAAACGTCGTGTGGCCTCAGAAGGAATAAAATATCAACAAATATAGAGGAGCAGTAGCAGTACCACTCCACGCTATCAATATGGTATGATTAAGGTAGCGATAATAATAAGTAACGTCACCGCCTCGTGGTGCGGGTGCGGGCCGTACAGGCAGCGAACTCGCCGTTCTAATTAAATGTCTGTTCGTTAACATATTGTAGGAAAAAATATTGAAGTAGTAAAACTAAATAACACCGATACCATTAAGAGATGTGTTTCTAACCAGTCACCAGCATCTGAGACAGGGATGATAAAAGAGTAAATAATATCGAACATGTCAGGAAAAAAGAAAGGAATTCATATTGTGAGAGGGATAGGCATTATTTGTCACAGCCAAGCGTGGGGTTGGAGACGAATATTATCGAGGTGCTTGACAGTGTGCTGGCCGACTGCTCATTACCACAGGGCGTGCAGTAGTCCACCACGTGCCCAACCTTCGCTGCTATGCGTCGCATGACGTCTTTACAGCACTCATCGTCCCACAATTCCCCTGCTCCGCGGGGCTGTGCGATGCGCCACCTCTCGCAGAAGAGCGTGAGTGCCTTCTGTCGCTGTGACGTCGTGAAGGTACCCAGCAGTGACTGCAGGGAGTCCATTATCACGTGCGCTGTCTCGCTCAGCTCCAGGGTCGAGCTGTGATCGCTGGTGGAAGTGATCGCACCATCGCAAGCGTCCGGAATGTCGACTGCTCTGTCCAGGCGCAGTTCTGCAAAGATGCGACCGGGCACCGCGTTCAGTTGGTACATTTCCACCGGCTCGGGCACACCGCGCAGCGGCACCGGGCCGAGTGGTGTTACATCAAGACACCTACGTTCCGCTGTACTCAGCGCCAGGTACGTTGCTTTGGTCAGCAGCACCTGTCCGCCGTTAGCGACACTTTCCGTGCGCGCGGCCATATTCGTCGTCTGCCCGTAGTAGTCGTAGCCCTTCGTCACCTCGTCGTGCCGAATGTCACACAGCCCCGTGTGGATACCAACTCGTACGCGCAGCCCGCTCCACAGGCCGTTGTACACCGCGGGGTCGAGACGCGCGGTTGGCGGCACGTACCCATCGATATCCTCGGCCTTGCGCTCCTCGAACTCGTGGTATGACTCATCGAAGGCAGTAGTTCCCCACTCATGGCACAGGAATGCCTGCTGCAGGTCGTGCGCGAGTCGCGTCGCCGCGAAAGCACTGCAGCACGCAATCATGAACGAGTCGCCGACCGTTTTCACCTCGTAACAGTTATGGGAAGTGATTAGTGCGCGAATCATGCGGTGGTGGGCGGTCACAGCGTCTGGCATCACGCCGGGATGTCCTGCCCACAGTCCGGTGCTGCTTTCGATGTCAGTGAAAATGAGCGTCACGGGGTCCGTGGGCTCTTTTGGCGCGCTACCATTGTCGCGGGCACCGCACTGGGTCCAATAAAGGACCACCACAAGTCCCACGAGCAGCGAAACCCCCAGGACCGCCGTAAATATGACACCCGCAAGCTGCGCCGGCGATAGTGACAATCCCTCGGGATCACTGTAAATCATTGATGGTGTGATCGGCTCCTGTAGCATGGGTACGTCGACCTTCAGCGCACGCGACATCGACCACACAGCGATGTTCGTTGCACCGAAGTTGGTGACGCAGTCGTCCACAACGATACCGTCGCCATTGAGACAATCGTAGTAGTTGTAAGGTCCATAACGCATGTCATCCGCAGTGGCGATGCTCTCGTTATAGAACAGGTCGCACAGCAGTTCTGGGGTCACCATATCCATTCGCCGCAATTCCTCTTCATCAGCTGGCCTGTGGCAAAGCCCAGTAATGACAGTGGTGACCGTTGCGTTGCATTCCGGATGGCGGCATGATATTGTCGCACGGTTTCCGACGTCGTATTGACATCAGCCCAGTGTGGCAGGCTTGTGGCGAACACCAGGCGCCCCGCACCCTCACTGTTATTGAAAGCGTCGACAAATTCGTTGTACAGTAGAGCCACCTCGGAGAACTGCACCATGACGCGCGCCTTGGTATGTGTGCGAAGGTGTTCTTCAAGTACTTCAACTTCATCGACAGCGAGCCCGATGACGAACACACTGCCGCGAATGGGAAGATGCTTGCTGAGCTCATCGCCGGGCTGCAGCACCGTTGTAGAGGTAAGATTCATGCCAAATGTTACCAGAGTCCTGGTCAGTATGGCGCTGATGCCAGATGATTGCTTGCCTCGTATGACGGCGTACAGGGGGTTAGTATGCGTGGCTAGGTACTTTGCAAGCACGTATAGTTGCTGCTCCAGTGTCGGCGAGAGGTGGATGATGTTCTGCCTGAACGTGGTCAGGCGGGGTGTGGGCGTGATAGGGTCGATGAATGTCAGGCTTGGAATTCTCAGCATTGCATCCGTCACAACGCCAAACACAGCCGTCACAATCCTGTTCTTCTGTAGCTCCTGAATATCTGAAGCGCTGTTTTGTGCGTCAGTGTTCAGTTGCTGGAGAAAAAATCTATTCACCTCGCCCACCCGACCGTCCGAGGCAACGGCGGATGCCCCATCACCAAAGCTGGTGGCGCCAGCCATTAATACCGGATGGTCGCTCATGCCAATCATGACTCCGCTCAGTGGCGGCTGTAGAACGGACGGGTCACTGTGGCACATCAATGGACTGGAAGTGATATAGCCACTTAGACGGGGCCAAGTCGATAGTCCTCCGCTATCTCCTTCATGTAAACCTTCTCCCACCGCGGTTGCAATGACATATGGCGCCATTGGTGGTGGCCTTGTCAGTGCAGTTGCCGCCAAAGTCACCAATAGCAATGTCGTCCACCAGATAGCGCCTTTGGTTGTAGAGGGACTTCATAAACGCAACACGATCATCAAGCCACCCATGACTCTGCAGCGCCTCCATCATCACCTCCCCCGCGATCCATCCGTGAACCATTAGTTCTCCAACCTCATCATTGAGCATGAAGTACTCCGGATCATCGAACCCGCTCTGGTTACCACTGGAACGCAAGTAGTCGCTCATCTCCATCCAGAAGCGTTTAATGGCATCGAAAACCCGTCCTTCGCTAACGGGTTCATGCCTGTTTGCTTCACCCGGCGTGGCACAAAAGAGACATTGACAGCCTCCAGCGCGGACCTCCAAATGTCCACCAGCGGCTTCCACAGCAGGGATGGAGCGAGTAAAAAGGCGTCTTTGGTCCGCGGGTCAGACACAAGCTTGCTTAGGAATCTCTCCGTTTCATTTTCTATAGCATCAATCATAATGACGGCCTGTGGGCGTTTTGCGGCAAAATCTTCCCATGCCTTATCAAACTCCGCATACAGCGCCGGACGCTTCTTAGTATTTTCGACGACAAACACGCAGCAGAACTCATAACCCATTTGCGCCATAAACTCCACCGCCTGTTGGTACAATTCAAGTTCTCCTAATTCCTCAGCAATATAAACGAATGCGAGCCGCAGTACACGTAAATAGCTCACGGCGTATCGTATGAGTGCGATGACCTCAGCCGTCATCTCGGGTCGGATGAAGTAAAGATTTGGGTGATAAATATCAAGGGCTGGAGATCCTGTTAAGGGAGCGAAGCCGACAAGATTGTTTTCCTCCAGTGTAGCGTACGAGTTCATGTGTCGGACTCACCCATGGGACCCAGCACCACCAGAAGTCCCTTATCATTGCCCGGTTGCTGCAAGTAGTTCTTCAGATGCTCAGGGGCAGGAGTGTCGTACGACGCGGGGTAAACGACAGTCACGCTCACTTCAGGTCCCACTGTCCAGTTCCGGGCGGCCAGCGATGCATTAAAACCGGCATTCAGGGCGTTGACGTACTGGAGCGGCCAGTTCTTATTATACATGAGCGACAGAACCTTTACATTGACGGGGCCAGCACTCGCCAGGTGTGGTGAGCTTCGCGGGGCACACAGGAGTAACAACGACAACAGGAATAGCGACGGGTGCGGCCTCGGTGCACGGGGAGTGTGCAAACGAGTGCCGAGCGGCAGATTGGTGTTCATGGCTATGATCGCGATGGATTGGTTTTGTGGTCTAAAGACTGAGGTGACAGGGGAGGGCGGTTTGTAATTTGGCGAGTGTTGGAGGCGGGGTATCACGCGGCATTGCCCCATGAGAGAATTCGCGGCCCAAGTTACGACAAAACGTCGTGTGGCCTCAGAAGGAATAAAATATCAACAAATATAGAGGAGCAGTAGCAGTACCACTCCACGCTATCAATATGGTATGATTAAGGTAGCGATAATAATAAGTAACGTCACCGCCTCGTGGTGCGGGTGCGGGCCGTACAGGCAGCGAACTCGCCGTTCTAATTAAATGTCTGTTCGTTAACATATTGTAGGAAAAAATATTGAAGTAGTAAAACTAAATAACACCGATACCATTAAGAGATGTGTTTCTAACCAGTCACCAGCATCTGAGACAGGGATGATAAAAGAGTAAATAATATTGAACATGTCAGGAAAAAAGGGGAATTCATATTGTGAGAGAGATAGGCATTATTTGTCACAGCCAAGCGTGGGGTTGGAGACGAATATTATCGAGGTGCTTGACAGTGTGCGGTCGACTGCTCATTACCACAGGGCGTGCAGTAGTCCACCACGTGCCCAACCTTCGCTGCTATGCGTCGCATGACGTCTTTACAGCACTCATCGTCCCACAATTCCCCTGCTCCGCGGGGCTGTGCGATGCGCCACCTCTCGCAGAAGAGCGTGAGTGCCTTCTGTCGCTGTGACGTCGTGAAGGTACCCAGCAGTGACTGCAGGGAGTCCATTATCACGTGCGCTGTCTCGCTCAGCTCCAGGGTCGAGCTGTGATCGCTGGTGGAAGTGATCGCACCATCGCAAGCGTCCGGAATGTCGACTGCTCTGTCCAGGCGCAGTTCTGCAAAGATGCGACCGGGCACCGCGTTCAGTTGGTACATTTCCACCGGCTCGGGCACACCGCGCAGCGGCACCGGGCCGAGTGGTGTTACATCAAGACACCTACGTTCCGCTGTACTCAGCGCGAGGTACGTTGCTTTGGTCAGCAGCACCTGTCCGCCGTTAGCGACACTTTCCGTGCGCGCGGCCATATTCGTCGTCTGCCCGTAGTAGTCGTAGCCCTTCGTCACCTCGTCGTGCCGAATGTCACACAGCCCCGTGTGGATACCAACTCGTACGCGCAGCCCGCTCCACAGGCCGTTGTACACCGCGGGGTCGAGACGCGCGGTTGGCGGCACGTACCCATCGATATCCTCGGCCTTGCGCTCCTCGAACTCGTGGTATGACTCATCGAAGGCAGTAGTTCCCCACTCATGGCACAGGAATGCCTGCTGCAGGTCGTGCGCGAGTCGCGTCGCCGCGAAAGCACTGCAGCACGCAATCATGAACGAGTCGCCGACCGTTTTCACCTCGTAACAGTTATGGGAAGTGATTAGTGCGCGAATCATGCGGTGGTGGGCGGTCACAGCGTCTGGCATCACGCCGGGATGTCCTGCCCACAGTCCGGTGCTGCTTTCGATGTCAGTGAAAATGAGCGTCACGGGGTCCGTGGGCTCTTTTGGCGCGCTACCATTGTCGCGGGCACCGCACTGGGTCCAATAAAGGACCACCACAAGTCCCACGAGCAGCGAAACCCCCAGGACCGCCGTAAATATGACACCCGCAAGCTGCGCCGGCGATAGTGACAATCCCTCGGGATCACTGTAAATCATTGATGGTGTGATCGGCTCCTGTAGCATGGGTACGTCGACCTTCAGCGCACGCGACATCGACCACACAGCGATGTTCGTTGCACCGAAGTTGGTGACGCAGTCGTCCACAACGATACCGTCGCCATTGAGACAATCGTAGTAGTTGTAAGGTCCATAACGCATGTCATCCGCAGTGGCGATGCTCTCGTTATAGAACAGGTCGCACAGCAGTTCTGGGGTCACCATATCCATTCGCCGCAGATCCCTCTTCATCAGCTGGCCTGTGGCAAAGCCCAGTAATGACAGTGGTGACCGTTGCGTTGCATTCCGGATGGCGGCATGATATTGTCGCACGGTTTCCGACGTCGTATTGACATCAGCCCAGTGTGGCAGGCTTGTGGCGAACACCAGGCGCCCCGCACCCTCGCTGTTATTGAAAGCGTCGACAAATTCGTTGTACAGTAGAGCCACCTCGGAGAACTGCACCATGACGCGCGCCTTGGTATGTGTGCGAAGGTGTTCTTCAAGTACTTCAACTTCATCGACAGCGAGCCCGATGACGAACACACTGCCGCGAATGGGAAGATGCTTGCTGAGCTCATCGCCGGGCTGCAGCACCGTTGTAGAGGTAAGATTCATGCCAAATGTTACCAGAGTCCTGGTCAGTATGGCGCTGATGCCAGATGATTGCTTGCCTCGTATGACGGCGTACAGGGGGTTAGTATGCGTGGCTAGGTACTTTGCAAGCACGTATAGTTGCTGCTCCAGTGTCGGCGAGAGGTGGATGATGTTCTGCCTGAACGTGGTCAGGCGGGGTGTGGGCGTGATAGGGTCGATGAATGTCAGGCTTGGAATTCTCAGCATTGCATCCGTCACAACGCCAAACACAGCCGTCACAATCCTGTTCTTCTGTAGCTCCTGAATATCTGAAGCGCTGTTTTGTGCGTCAGTGTTCAGTTGCTGGAGAAAAAATCTATTCACTTCGCCTGCCCGACCGTCCGAGGCAACGGCGGATGCCCCATCACCAAAGCTGGTGGCGCCAGCCATTAATACCGGATGGTCGCTCATGCCAATCATGACTCCGCTCAGTGGCGGCTGTAGAATGGACGGGTCACTGTGGCACATCAATGGACTGGAAGTGATATAGCCACCTAGGACGGGCTTAAGTCGATAGTCCTCCGCTATCTCCTTCATATAAACCTTTCTCCCACCGCGGTTGCAATGACATATGGCGCCATTGGTGGTGGCCTTGTCAGTGCAGTTGCCGCCAAAGTCACCAATAGCAATGTCGTCCACCAGATAGCGCCTTTGGTTGTAGAGGGACTTCATAAACGCAACACGATCATCAAGCCACCCATGACTCTGCAGCGCCTCCATCATCACTTCCCCCGCGATCCATCCGTGAACCATTAGTTCTCCAACCTCATCATTGAGCATGAAGTACTCCGGATCATCGAACCCACTCTGGTTACCACTGGAACGCAAGTAGTCGCTCATCTCCACCCGGAAGCGTTTAATGGCATCGAAGAACCCGTCCTTCGCTAACGGGTTCATGCCTGTTTGCTTCACCCGGCGTGGCACAAAAGAGACATTGACAGCCTCCAGCGCGGACCTCCAAATGTCCACCAGCGGCTTCCACAGCAGGGATGGAGCGAGTAAAAAGGCGTCTTTGGTCCGCGGGTCAGACACAAGCTTGCTTAGGAATCTCTCCGTTTCATTTTCTATAGCATCAATCATAATGACGGCCTGTGGGCGTTTTGCGGCAAAATCTTCCCATGCCTTATCAAACTCCGCATACAGCGCCGGACGCTTCTTAGTATTTTCGACGACAAACACGCAGCAGAACTCATAACCCATTTGCGCCATAAACTCCACCGCCTGTTGGTACAATTCAAGTTCTCCTAATTCCTCAGCAATATAAACGAATGCGAGCCGCAGTACACGTAAATAGCTCACGGCGTATCGTATGAGTGCGATTATCTCAGCCGTCATCTCGGGTCGGATGAAGTAAAGATTTGGGTGATAAATATCAAGGGCTGGAGATCCTGTTAAGGGAGCGAAGCCGACAAGATTGTTTTCCTCCAGTGTAGCGTACGAGTTCATTGTGTCGGACTCACCCATGGGACCCAGCACCACCAGAAGTCCCTTATCATTGCCCGGTTGCTGCAAGTAGTTCTTCAGATGCTCAGGGGCAGGAGTGTCGTACGACGCGGGGTAAACGACAGTCACGCTCACTTCAGGTCCCACTGTCCAGTTCCGGGCGGCCAGCGATGCATTAAAACCGGCATTCAGGGCGTTGACGTACTGGAGCGGCCAGTTCTTATTATACATGAGCGACAGAACCTTTACATTGACGGGGCCAGCACTCGCCAGGTGTGGTGAGCTTCGCGGGGCACACAGGAGTAACAACGACAACAGGAATAGCGACGGGTGCGGCCTCGGTGCACGGGGAGTGTGCAAACGAGTGCCGAGCGGCAGATTGGTGTTCATGGCTATGATCGCGATGGATTGGTTTTGTGGTCTAAAGACTGAGGTGACAGGGGGAGGGCGGTTTGTGGTGGACGTTGAACAAGCCTTTCTTGAGCGTAGAAGTTTATTTCTAATTTAGTTTCTTTGTGACAGTATGGCTTGTTACTTTTATGTTATTTTATTTACTGTTAAATGTTGTAGTATTTTGTCACTTCTAGGTGGAGAATATTAGTTGGTGTGTTTATTTACATTTTTTTTTTTGTTTCCCATATGTATTGTTGTGTATTGGGTTGATTATTGCAGATCTTTAATTTTTTTAAATTATATTCCTCGAGAGCATGCGGAGTGCTTTGAAGAAAAGGTGAAAAGGATCTTACGTTAGTGATAACTATCATTACTGATGTCGTAGTATCGAGAACTGAAAATTATTTGATTAAGGTCTAAGCAGTAAATTATTTTGTTTCATTGTTCCTTTTGACTATCAACTTGGTTTTGACAAGCGGACGGACGTACTTATTTATCCTCACTGCAACACAAGAAACTCCTGGATGCTCCTTTTTGTGTATTTGTTCCGCTTATTGTTTATTACGTGCCCACTACGCTTCGTCTACTCTGCATGTCTCTCCTGTGTTTTTGTATCTTCGCGGGTGCTGGATCCCACCCTTTCAGAATCCCTGCTTCGCATAGTGGAGTCCCCAATCGGCTTGTAGGCCTGTAAGAAGTACATTCACGAGGTTCGCACTTTCCTGTGTCGTAGGATCCGTACCTGAGCATGTAGCGGTTGAGCAGCGGGGGGTGAGTGGTGGGATATTCTGGCATTTAGGTGGTCTCTCGCTCTTAATGGTTGTGCTGCCCACACCGCAAAGTTCCCTCTGTGTGCATCAATGGTGATTCAGATGACATATGTTGGATATCGTAGAACTCGTTTCATCTACGATAAATTGATTGTACATAATCAAAAACCTGGTGATCCTTTAAGTAGTTAATCGTTTTGAAATTACCTCAACCATATAAAATGTGGGTGTACAACGTAGCGAAGCCACACAGAATCAAGGAATACACATTCTAGGATCAAGCCTTACGCTATTCGTCAGTGTAACACATACAATTTTGTTCTCGTGGACGCCTGCCCTCCACAACCACTAATAAATTTCAACATACCTTAACAACAATATACAACCTACTCCACATGAAAGTAATTACAACATCCATTATGTTAATAAATTGCGGAACACAATATATCAACACGGAAAACGAATTGACTTTGACATCTTTTCCTTCAAGAAAACGGAACTACAACAAGACCGACAGAGGGATACTTGATGAAGAAAGCAGCAGTATGCAGCTGATCCTTCAGACAACTCTACATGCACCTCATGTAACTCGCTACATGAGAGGCAGGCCACAGAGCATGGATTACCTTAACAAGCCAAATTGTAATTAACCTACCAACAAACGGGGTTTATTTTCAATATCAGCAGATCCAACGCCATGAATAAATAATTAAGAAGCACACACACACTATTGCGCAGCAATTGATACCATATGAAAAAAATTCCCACTGTTAAAATAAAACAGTAATAAAAATAATACAATCAAGAATTACATGAATCGTGTAACGAGGAACAAGCAGAAAGTCAAGAAGAAGACATCATTCCACTTCATCCAATAAACCGAGAGCCGGTTAGCGTCATACATTTTCAACACGATGATGCATCACCGAAACGTACCTTAGTGGTGCGCCGGGATTTGACTTACAAGGCAAAGAGGGAAGTGACCCTTGTAATATTGGGTCTACCGTTTTGCAATAAGTTTGTACTTCTCATTTAAGTGGACTAGATCGTACACACATATCTCTCTCAGGCGGTACAAAAATATAGATAGGCTACTGATTCGGCACGGGACGATGGGGGTTGGTTCCACTTCAGTTGGAACGCTGCCAGCCCACTTGATCCAAATCCAACGCTGAGGGTTGCACAATCGTTTGCACGCGACACGAACTCGCCAAATGCAGAAAGCTCCAGCACTCCCACTTGCCCCTCGTAGCGGTGCTGATGACGGCTCCCGTCGATACGGACAGACGCCTTGACATCCTTTGCACTGAACTCGATGAAGCAGTGCATGTCATCAAACGTCAACACAACGGAACACATATTGCCATGTGAGCTCCCAGCAACCTGGACACTGTGGCAAAAGTCTGGAATACTGGGGATGTGATGAAAAACAGAGATGTCGTGCGCAACAGTAAGCAGTGGCCCAAGGTCATGGTGAACGCCGAGGCGCGCCCAACGTTCGCGGTCAACAGTGTGTAAAAACACGCTTGTCAGATCGCTACCCAATTCCAACATCACGGGCTCGTAACCGTTAAACAACCGCAGCACTCGAGATAATAATAAACCGTGTACGACAATTGGAAAGCCTTCCCTGTGAACGTCATTGCCATACCCAATTTCCAACCTCTTTTCGGTTACTCCATTTCTCAAGATTACCTCCAAGTAGCTGCGCTGCAGAATGCCTACACAGGTCAGCCGCACCTCAGCGTAACTCTCATCACCCCTCAGATCTATCCTCACACCATCCTCCTGAACGGTAAGATACTTGATGCTATCAGTAAGTGTCCTAATAGACGGCAACGCCAAAGAGATTACACAGGATACTGACATATTTTTCTTCTTTACAAGTTGCTTGCTGTGTGAAAATATAAACATAAAGTGCACACAGATTAATAAGAAAATGCAATATGGTAAACCCACCAGACAGAAAACTAAAGCTACAATGCATTACTTAACTTTAGAATAAACATCCCAAATATATAAGACGTCATCAACCCTAAACCATTGGTACTATTATACTGGATTAAGCTCAAAGCCTTCATACAACCTCGCTATTGCCTGGTCAGGACCCTCCAGCTCGGCCAAGTAGGCAACTTTTTCCTTCAGGGCTTCACGACCTTTGCAAACATCTTGCTCACCACAGCTGGTCTTCCATGATAAGTAACCTAGTGTGTCCTCATGTTCCAGTTCAGACCTAACAAATACGCCACCACTACACAAAAGCCACACGCGGTCTGTCGATGGTGTCTTCTTCAAGGCACGGCTCGCCTCCTTAAACTGATGTTGTCTTCTGTCGAGGTCCACAAGGTACCGTTTTGCAACTGCCACGTCCTCGGCAGCGCTTTCAAGTCGAGCACTATGCTCTACATCAGCGTCCATACCTCCTATGTGCGCAGTGTCAAGAGGTGTGGTGAGAAGGAGGCGTTGTTTTCACAGAGATCATAGGGTGCGATATTTACCGCATTCTGGGGATGAGTACGGTACGAGCATTATGAACTGTACGCACATCGGCGCAGGGAAGAACGTTGATTGGTGCCCACCAAGGACACCGACGCAGGAGCCAAGACCCCATGCCTCCATATTTTCTGCGATTACTCCTATTGGGCCCTATCCCAATAGACTCCATATACCACACCAATCATGGCAGTCATGGCTAAGGAGCTTGAATAGAACAATGGGGCTTAGTACGCACAATGATCGTCGCTAACACCCTTTCAGCGACAACCACCACGCATGTGCATTGTACAACGCACAAATGAATTCCACAGGCGCCGTTAGTGAAGGGAGCAGCCCTCAAAACGTGGTAGGTGACAGTTGAATGCTCAGGGGCTTTAGTTTTTTTCAGCTGGAGCAGTTGGAAACCGAAAGCGTTGCTATCCTCTCCCCTTTTGCCAGCAATGCTTCGGCTTCCCGCTGATGATCGCGACAATCCCACAATGAGTGTCAGCAAAAAGCTAGGAAAAATCATTTTTGCATGGGGGTCAATGGCAACTTTGTGGGGTTTATGCAGCCTAACCCTTGGTCAAGAAACATCGCAAAATGAAGCCATCTCTGAGAGGTGCTAAAGCCCCTGAGCATTCAACTGTCACCTACCACGTTTTGAGGGCTGCTCCCTTCACTAACGGCGCCTGTGGAATTCATTTGTGCGTTGTACAATGCACATGCGTGGTGGTTGTCGCTGAAAGGGTGTTAGCGACGATCATTGTGCGTACTAAGCCCCATTGTTCTATTCAAGCTCCTTAGCCATGACTGCCATGATTGGTGTGGTATATGGAGTCTATTGGGATAGGGCCCAATAGGAGTAATCGCAGAAAATATGGAGGCATGGGGTCTTGGCTCCTGCGTCGGTGTCCTTGGTGGGCACCAATCAACGTTCTTCCCTGCGCCGATGTGCGTACAGTTCATAATGCTCGTACCGTACTCATCCCCAGAATGCGGTAAATATCGCACCCTATGATCTCTGTGAAAACAACGCCTCCTTCTCACCACACCTCTTGACACTGCGCACATAGGAGGTATGGACGCTGATGTAGAGCATAGTGCTCGACTTGAAAGCGCTGCCGAGGACGTGGCAGTTGCAAAACGGTACCTTGTGGACCTCGACAGAAGACAACATCAGTTTAAGGAGGCGAGCCGTGCCTTGAAGAAGACACCATCGACAGACCGCGTGTGGCTTTTGTGTAGTGGTGGCGTATTTGTTAGGTCTGAACTGGAACATGAGGACACACTAGGTTACTTATCATGGAAGACCAGCTGTGGTGAGCAAGATGTTTGCAAAGGTCGTGAAGCCCTGAAGGAAAAAGTTGCCTACTTGGCCGAGCTGGAGGGTCCTGACCAGGCAATAGCGAGGTTGTATGAAGGCTTTGAGCTTAATCCAGTATAATAGTACCAATGGTTTAGGGTTGATGACGTCTTATATATTTGGGATGTTTATTCTAAAGTTAAGTAATGCATTGTAGCTTTAGTTTTCTGTCTGGTGGGTTTACCATATTGCATTTTCTTATTAATCTGTGTGCACTTTATGTTTATATTTTCACACAGCAAGCAACTTGTAAAGAAGAAAAATATGTCAGTATCCTGTGTAATCTCTTTGGCGTTGCCGTCTATTAGGACACTTACTGATAGCATCAAGTATCTTACCGTTCAGGAGGATGGTGTGAGGATAGATCTGAGGGGTGATGAGAGTTACGCTGAGGTGCGGCTGACCTGTGTAGGCATTCTGCAGCGCAGCTACTTGGAGGTAATCTTGAGAAATGGAGTAACCGAAAAGAGGTTGGAAATTGGGTATGGCAATGACGTTCACAGGGAAGGCTTTCCAATTGTCGTACACGGTTTATTATTATCTCGAGTGCTGCGGTTGTTTAACGGTTACGAGCCCGTGATGTTGGAATTGGGTAGCGATCTGACAAGCGTGTTTTTACACACTGTTGACCGCGAACGTTGGGCGCGCCTCGGCGTTCACCATGACCTTGGGCCACTGCTTACTGTTGCGCACGACATCTCTGTTTTTCATCACATCCCCAGTATTCCAGACTTTTGCCACAGTGTCCAGGTTGCTGGGAGCTCACATGGCAATATGTGTTCCGTTGTGTTGACGTTTGATGACATGCACTGCTTCATCGAGTTCAGTGCAAAGGATGTCAAGGCGTCTGTCCGTATCGACGGGAGCCGTCATCAGCACCGCTACGAGGGGCAAGTGGGAGTGCTGGAGCTTTCTGCATTTGGCGAGTTCGTGTCGCGTGCAAACGATTGTGCAACCCTCAGCGTTGGATTTGGATCAAGTGGGCTGGCAGCGTTCCAACTGAAGTGGAACCAACCCCCATCGTCCCGTGCCGAATCAGTAGCCTATCTATATTTTTGTACCGCCTGAGAGAGATATGTGTGTACGATCTAGTCCACTTAAATGAGAAGTACAAACTTATTGCAAAACGGTAGACCCAATATTACAAGGGTCACTTCCCTCTTTGCCTTGTAAGTCAAATCCCGGCGCACCACTAAGGTACGTTTCGGTGATGCATCATCGTGTTGAAAATGTATGACGCTAACCGGCTCTCGGTTTATTGGATGAAGTGGAATGTTTTGGCGTTAGTTTGGATAATCCTTGTTGATGGTGAGGTGATAAGCATTTGTTTATGACTTTCTAACTGACCAATACGGTTACTGATGAATCACAAAGTCCTTCTTTTGGAGGTTTTGCACTTTATTTGCTTTCCTTCACCCCCTTTTAAAGAGAGTTTCGAGCTAATAGTTGTTGAATGACTTTTCTTGGTTGACAAGAGTTTATGTTACACCATTTTAAATGGACGCGAGATGGATCCTTATTATAGAGTCTGCTTATTTTTTAGTGACTCCCCTTTTTCGTGGCGCAGGTGATGTTTTTGGTGGCTTTCCAGATGCTGCTAAAATCTTTGTGGTCAAAAGGATCAGAATGGGACGAACGCATTTATTATTATTATTATTATTAAAATGGACATATTGCTGAAGTGATATGACCTTCTCTCGGCGGAGTCTATTTGTAAACTGAAATAACGCGTTTTGATCAACTTAACTCTTTTATTTCGGTATGTTTGGGAGCCGTAGCGGATAACATAAATCATGTTGTTTTTGTCTGTCTTTATCGGCGTTATATTGGTACACCTACTGCTTATTCTCTTTATATATATATATATATATACTTTACCCCAGCGTATGCTAGTATCCCACAAAATGCAGTAGGCTTCAGTCCACTGTTCAAGGTGGACCATTGGCACTTAAGATATGTATCTTCTATTCAGGGTTCAGTAGTTACTTTTTCTTGTGTGTGATAATGAGGAAAAAATTGTGTTGTGGTTTTGGGAGTATATGAATTGCTGATGTTTGTGTAATGCTAGTGGGCCATTTTCGGGCTGGGTTAGCTTGTGAGTAATGGCTGTGTACGATTTTTCGTTAAATGTTTTTTTCCCCTCTCCGCGCTCAATGATCGATGATGTGGACTTTTCAAAAAGTGCGTTAAGAGTGCTGTGTGCCTTCAGGTGTACATTAGGTTATTTTGTTCATACTAAGGCTTGGGTACAATGGAAACTTAAGTACTTCCATCATCTTGGTTAGGTTGTGATTTTCGGAACACCTTTCCGTCTCGTGCCATCGATAAGAAAGTCTATTATATGAATGCGTCGTGGTACGGAGTCACCACCAACTCTGTGAGCTAGTGTTTCCCTTCTTTAGGGACACATACTCGTCTCCTATATGACTAGTGGATGCCTTGGCCTTTATTCACGTATGAGGAAGCACGGGCGTTCTGGTTTTCTTTCCTGTATGATCGTTATTATTTGTTCTGTGGTATCTTTTCCTTTCGGTGTCTCAAGCTGATGTTTTCCCCTGCGTTTTCTGAGCTTAGGGCTCGTATGTTCGTGTTAAGCTGGAACTAAAAACGGCTGGTGGCGAGGCTGATAGCTCGGTTAACCAAATGTGTTTAGGAATACTGGTCAATAGCTCATATATAGAAGCGAGAGTAGCGTTGCATTTACCATAAGGCACTTGTGGGAGTGCCCCCAGTTGGCATAAGGAAGCGACTTTATAGATATCACGGCAGGATTTTGTGTACATTAGTACATACACGTATTCCTCAGGGGTGGTCTATAAGTGTTGGTTGGCCCGTCCTGCACAATTCCCAACAGATGACACAGCTCTGTCGAAACTTCGGATAACAAGGAACGAAGCGGTAGATGACTGCTAAGCAAAGGGATTTTCCAACGTCGACTAATGTTTGTGTATAACCAAAGGTAAGTATTTGTTCTTCTGTTAATGAGCCAAACGTCCACGGCAGAAAAGTAGACAAGCAGCTAAATTTTCAGGGAGAATTGTTGCAATACCAGGGAAGCGGGTGCTTTACCTAAGCCAAAAAGATGAGATTGAAGAAAAGAATGTAACAATCTGAAGGAGCTGTGTGCATATACAGTCTCCACACGGTTTTCATTCTTCGAGAATATTTATGTGTATATATATTACATTATTATTTCTTGCTTCAGAGACAAAGCACACCTTAACACGGGTATGGACAGCCATAAGGCACTATAGCATTGCATTTTTTCAATTTTGCGTGGTAGGACTCTTTCTTTGCGCGGGTTTCCCCGTGTCCCCGTTCCTGTGCTGGGTGTAGCCTGTGTGTGGCTGGGCTGCGCGACCAATGATTGCCGGTGCAGCAGTATGCACTAATGGGTTGACTGGCCTGCTTGTGAAGCACCAAATTACCGTAGGTGTTTTTTCTTGTGTTGCCAGTGCCTGCTGCTTGGAACTTAATGGAGGCTTGTGCACTTTCCCTTTCCTTTCCTTTTCTTAATTTTCTACTTTCCCTCTTTTCCGGCTCTGTGCTCCGTGACTAATGTCGTCAGCCTTCCGTGGGACTGCGCTGTTGCAATGGCTAACTATGCTCTGACTGCAGCTTGGATGTGTCGTCGAAACCTTTTTGTTTCTTCATAGATGCTGTCTGCTATGTTGGCCGCTTTCTGCTTACTGATGTGCTGACTGCCTGTACGCCTCCTTTCTCCAATTTATTTTAGCTACCCATATGGTTGTACTATGCACCTTTTGTGCTCTGCTCTCCATACTGACAGCGGCTCGTGCGACTATACTGCGATACGATGTAGAGATAGTGCATGCAGGGAATACAACTGAAGAGTCAAAGATGTGGGCCAAGTTCGTGGATCACGGGGCCCCTGCCGCTGAGAGTGTATCCCTTCTTGGCGTGGTTGATGGTGGCCACCATGACCTTACCTTAAGTTCCCCCTTTTTTAGTAGCGGCAGCGTACGATGGTATGTCTCTCCGTATGTCTTCCTTACCACATCTCCGCTTCCTTTGTGCACATCATTCTGCACCAAGTCTGTTCTTGGGACGTTATTAAAGGATGGGGAAATACAGACTGGTGTTGGTACTCGTGGCATGTCAATGATTGCACCATATGTAGCGGACCTTAGCCCATCAAAAACAGTAAATATTTTCCCTAGAACCAAAGCTGAAGGTGTTGTTAAGAACACACGCTGTCAAATAGTGGAATACACTGACGTGGTAGTGAAGGATTGTCCTTCGGAGGGTAATACAATGCTTACAACGCAAATAGAGGTTTGTACTGATGGCACGATTGTGATGCGGTACAAAAAATTACCCAAATGTGGTATGGTTACCGCAGGTATTGCATTATCTGATGCAGAACGCAGTAACTATACGTTTGATATTGACCGCGATGTTTCTGCTATTCGGTACAAGCCCGTGAGCGACAACTGTTCGGGGATTGAAACTGAGCTGGAGTGTTTTAACGGAGAAGGTTGTCTCTGGTGTGGATCAACGGGTACGTGCGTGTCCAAGCTAATTGCAAACCTGAAAGCACCCTCAGGTACTTGTTATAACGCGTCAAGATTACTTCATGGGTATTACAATGTGAGCATAAGTCAGAGATCTGGCTTGCATTTGGAGGAGACCTTGCGCTTTTCCAAAGTGGCCACGACAAGCAGTGTTGTATTTCTCAGCCTTGGGTTCAGTTTCCCTTTCTACACAAAGAACCAGAAGAATCGCCGTACGAGCTTAGTAAACATACTGGCCTCTGGGGTCATATCCGTTTTCTCTGATCGGCAGGATTGTGAGACAGTGAGAAATTTGTGCACTCGAGGCAACTACAGCTACGCTATCATGCCACTCGTCGCAAACCAAAATTGGGCCTCTGAAACGTCTGTGGCTTACGCACTGGTGGGCAAACGTACTAAGGGTGATTTGTTTTGTGAAGAAATCTCATGTCCGCAGGGCATTGTAATAGAGTTGTCAAGCAAGTCGCTGGACTTTCCGCTTGTCTCGTATAAATACCTGGTATACCTTGACAAGAGTGGCGTCATTGAGTTCCGCTACGGTAGTAATGTTAACTATTTTCTAGATCATACTGGAGTCAGGTCTGTTATACCCTCATCGCTGTTCATTGGCGTGTCTCGCCTTGGTGTTGATGATGATGCCAGCATTATGATTCCTAATGCCCGTATTAATGAAGACACGCGGATTCGTTTTGAGCCCTCCCAGAAGTGTAATGACTGCGGCCCCAATGGCCGCTGTGATCTTGTGGATGGAAATTGCACTTGCTTCGGAGGGTATCGAGGGCCATTCTGTGATGATTGCCCTCCAGGTTATTACGGTCCAAAGTGCCTTGAGTGCCCCAAGTGTAAGAATGGGGGTAAATGCGATGATGGTAGGAGGGGGTCGGGTGGTTGCAAATGTAATGCTCCATACAGTGGAAGGACTTGCGCTAAGCTTTGCAAGAGACCTTTTGATTGCAGTGCTTGCAACCCCTTTGGGGGATACTGTTCATGCGGTGTGTGTCGTTGTCACAAAAAACTTGGGTGGAGCGGCCCACATTGCAACATTTCCAACGATCCGTGCCGTCGGCTATCATTTTCTGGATGTGAAGCATGCCGCAGCGACACGGCTAACTGGTGCGCCTTTTGCAGTGACTTGGTGTGCTACTCTAAGAAGCTCGAGGGTACAAAAGGTGAGTACAAATGCATAAGGGAAGTAACGGATCAAAAATCACCTCTATGTACCATTCCAGAGGATGGTGAAGCTGAAGTCAGGAAAACCGGTAGTGGTTCAACTGTTTTAATAATACTCTCTGTAATCTTCCTACTACTATTTGCTTACGCGGTGCATCGACTTATCACTGGGGGGAATGTGGTAGACTTGCAGGTTGCTAACGCTGTAAATGGTACTCCCGACTACTTCCCCCGCGGCGTGAACGTGAGGTGATGCAAGTCAGTTTCATTGCGCCGAAGTCATTAAAGGGCAAAAAGTACGCGCTTGGTGTTCCGTTGAAACAGATTTCATTGCGGAAGTTATATGATTCTCAGAAAAGACAGCTAGGACGATCGAAAGAAGGAGCCGACTTTTAATTGCTCCACTTACTTCGGTTGCGTGGTAGGACTCTTTCTTTGCGCGGGTTTCCCCGTGTCCCCGTTCCTGTGCTGGGTGTAGCCTGTGTGTGGCTGGGCTGCGCGACCAGTGATTGCCGGTGCAACAGTATGCACTAATGGGTTGACTGGCCTGCTTGTGAAGCACCAAATTACCGTAGGTGTTTTTTCTTGTGTTGCCAGTGCCTGCTGCTTGGAACTTAATGGAGGCTTGTGCACTTTCCCTTTCCTTTCCTTTTCTTAATTTTCTACTTTCCCTCTTTTCCGGCTCTGTGCTCCGTGACTAATGTCGTCAGCCTTCCGTGGGACTGCGCTGTTGCAATGGCTAACTATGCTCTGACTGCAGCTTGGATGTGTCGTCGAAACCTTTTTGTTTCTTCATAGATGCTGTCTGCTATGTTGGCCGCTTTCTGCTTACTGATGTGCTGACTGCCTGTACGCCTCCTTTCTCCAATTTATTTTAGCTACCCATATGGTTGTACTATGCACCTTTTGTGCTCTGCTCTCCATACTGACAGCGGCTCGTGCGACTATACTGCGATACGATGTAGAGATAGTGCATGCAGGGAATACAAAGTGCGTTCCTTGTGGTGGGGCATTTTTGGCGAATATATAAGTTCCCCTTAATGCTTTTTTTTTCCGTTCCTTTGGTGCTTGGGGCGGTGTTTATTATGATATGGCTACATTTCATTTATATGTATTTATTGGAAACACCAGAATCGAGAGGTGCTCCTCATGATAATGCATTTATTATGCAACAGCGTTTTATGTTTTATGTTTTTTTTTGCTTTTGTTATTGTTGTTGTGTATGGTATCGTTGTCGCGTTAGCCATACGGTGCTGTGCGGCGGATTGAGGGACATTTGAAAGAAGTAGTTGGGCAGGCGGGTGGTGGTGATGGAAGGGCACTTGACGTATTTAATGGTGATGGAGTTGAATAAATTTTTGCCGGTGCGTTTCGAAAACGTAGAGGGCGTTGAGATGCCTTCATCGGTGGTTACATTTGTTGCACGTGGAGTGTAGCTTTCGTACCGTTGGCCTTCATATTTAAATGGAGCTACGTTTTCCCAATTGACAATTTGAACTGTGGATACATGCAGTATCCCTTGTAACAAATGTTAAGAGTCTTGTTTTTTCTTTTTCGTATTTAAGAAGAAACAAAAAAAAGGAATGTCGTATGTGATTGTTATTAGTTTAATTCGCATGTAAGCCTGTACATACTCATGGTAGTATGCTCAGGGCGCTCAGGCTTATTTTTCTCAGCCCCCTTGCACTTACGCATGGGAGGGAGGGGGGCTCTCTTGGGAACGTGAAGGAGCCTTCCGGGTGGCTTTGCACCAGCACTTGGACCCTCGTCACTCCGTTTCTTCCTTTGCTTATTACTTTGGTATGCGCTTGCTCACATATGTTCAGCGTTCTTCTTCTTCTTTCTTTACTTTTCTTTTCTTTCTTTATTTTCATTTATTTGTTTACTTACTTATTTTTACTATTGTGTTAGTAGACGGAGACATCTTCATAGGCTGTACGTTAAGCGCTGCCTCTCGTGATGCGACGTCACCGTGTGGCAGTTGTTTCGGATTTCTTCTACCCGGGGTTTGGTGGGGTGGAGGTTCACATTTACAGCGTTGGGCAGTGCCTGATACGCCGAGGGCATAAGGTGATAGTTATCACCAGGGCATACGGCGAAAGTTGCGGTATTCGTTACTTGACGAATGGAATGAAGGTTTATTACCTTCCAGTGATGGCGGTGAAACTACCTCCGGGTTCTGCCACACTCCCGACGATGTTTTTAAGCTTCTCAACGCTGCGTTCGGTATTCATTAGGGAGCGCATAACGGTTGTTCATGGGCATCAGACCACATCGAACTTGTGCCATGAGGCACTGTTCCACGCTGGTACGCTCGGCCTGAAGACGTGCTTTACTGACCACTCCTTGTTTGGGTTCGCAGACGCGTCGTCGATTCACATTAACAAAGTGCTGGAGTGGAGTCTGCGGAATGTTGATCAGGTTATTTGCGTTAGTAACATCTCCAGGGAGAATACGGTACTTCGGGCAAAGATCGGGCCGCAAAAGGTGAGCGTCATCCCAAATGCTACTGATTGCTCAGTCTTTACTCCACCAGAAGATATGAAGTACAGGTCGTGGGCGTCAAAGATAGAGAAGGAGGGTCTAACGATTGTTGTAATTGGTCGCTTAGTTTATCGCAAGGGCTCTGATCTTTTTGTTGATGTGATACCTGAGATATGCAGACGCCATCCAAACATAAGATGGGTTGTTGGGGGAGACGGCCCTCGCCGGTCCCAGTTCGAGCAGATGATTGAGCGACATGACTTAATGGACCGCGTGAGGATGTTGGGACCCCTTCCTCACACTGAGGTGCGCAACGTGCTAATTCAAGGACAGATCTTCCTGAATTGCAGCCTAACTGATGCCTTTTGCATTGCCTTGATTGAAGCCGCGTCATGCGGTCTGCTGGGCGTCTCCACTCGCGTCGGTGGTGTACCTGAGGTGCTGCCGCCCAACATGTTGCTACTTGCCGAGCCCGACCCCTCTTCCATTGTGGCGACGCTGGAGGAGGCTATTGCGCGGGTTCCGTATCTTTCACCGTGGGAGCTCCACGACAACGTGCGAAGGTTTTACAGGTGGGATTGGGTGGCGGAGCGCACGGAACGGGTGTACGACAATATCTTGCGCACCAAATCGCCACCGCTCTATGAAAGATTAATGAACTACGCGTCAGTAGGATGGGTATATGGCGTTATCTGCTGGCTTTTGTGCATCACCGATTGGTTGCTTCTCACGCTTTTGGAGTATTTGTTTCCAACAGAGTTGATTGACATCGCCCCGGATTTTCCACTCGAGCTGTACGCACACAATCGGGAGAAACTTCATGCTTTCGTGAAGGCGCCTTGAGCGCGTCAAGCTGTTGTTTTTCTTTTTTTCTTGTTGTTTCCCACCGGCATCCCTTCCACTGAGGGGGGGGCATGTGCGCCTTTCTCCCCGCCCCGCCCCGCCCCCGGAATTGGTACCGGGACTGGACTCCATTGGATTGATGTCGGTGTCGTACCTCTTTTCCTCTTCATTGTTTGGACAACACGACATCGCTTGGTGCACATCTGCGTGCGTGTGCCGCCTGAACCCCCACAGCTATTACTCTGCACCATCCACATGCGTATGGCGCACTGTTTATTAATGCACCTTGTCTTTCGCATCTCGTTTTCTTTTGCTTTTTTTTTTCTGTTCCCTACCAAGAGAGATTCTTTTCTTTTTTCTTTTTGGCATATAACGCAGCTTCCGTTTCCTCGCGGGGTGCGGGGTGTTTTTTTGAAGCTTGTTTTTTGCATCGTCCCACGTGCTTCGTGAGGGCGTACTGCGCCCCTGTGGGATTTATGCAGACATGAAACGGATGCCGTTTCGGGAAATTGCGTGCCTGTGTGATCGGCTGAAGTCATGCAAAGGCAGTGACATTCACATCCGAAATGTTGTCTCCGATTCCATCCGCACACGAGTGTTGGACAGCAGCACGCTCCCGTTACTCATACAACGGCTGGTGCTGGACGGGGGCTGGGAGGTGGCGCTGCAGGTTGCTCAAAGCAGCCACTTGGACAAGCGAGGCATTCAGTTGGACCATAACATTTGGCCAATCATCGAAAGGTCGGCACCGTGCAATGATAGTCGTCGGGCTGTGCGGAAAACGTTGGTGCATCTGTTCGCGGCAGTCTCTGCACCACCACGCAAGTGAGCGCTGTGCCGTTTGTGTTTCCTTTGACGGGTGAACAGAGCGAGACACGGCATGCCACTCCTCCGTTTTCCTTTCGTCTCTGAGAGGCAGCACTATTTCCCCTCTTTCATCCATTGATTCATTCTTTTCCGTTGCGTTAGTGTTGCATCCTTTTTTTTTCTTCTTGTCGTTTTTGACATTTGCTCCATCCCCTCCTTCTAAACCTTTCAACTGCCGTTGTGGCGGGTTGTCTTGAATAGAGGTGAGAGCACAGAACCTGTACTTTTGTTCTTCACAGCGTAGCCGAATTGCGTCTTTCATCAAACTTGTCGCACCCTGCACCTCCGCTACCGATGACGAGCTGGTCAGGCCTTTCACGACCACAGGTACCGGCAGACTACCTGAAGGGTGACTTGCTCTTTCAACTGCTGGATTGCTGCCAGACGCAGGGCCCCCCCAATGGCTTCGTCTCCACCGTCAAACACGAGGACGTCCCAATTGTGCGTCTCTACGGTGTGACAATGGAGGGCCACAGCGTTCTGGTCCACTGCTACAATTTTGAACCTTTTCTATGGATCCAGGCCCCCGCAAACTGGCTTCCCGTGCACTCCAAGACTTTCAAACAGGAACTGAACACCGTTCTCGACCCAACGACGCATACCACCGATACGGTGGTTCGTGTCGAGGTTCACAAGCGAAGGAGTCTCATGTTTTACGACCCTAATGGGGAGAGCGATTACCTTAAAATCGTTGTGCAGCTTCCCCAGCACATTCCTAAACTACGCGGACTTCTCTCCAGTGGTGTGGTGTGTGTGGGTGTGTGGGAAGGCATCCGTTCTTTTCAAACGTTTGAGAGCAACATCATTTTTCCGCTACGCTTCCTGGTGGATAACAACATTGGAGGATGTAACTGGGTTACCATTCCTGCGGGACAGCACCATTTGTTTGCGCCGCGCACTTCAACCTGTCAGATTGAGGTGTGTTGTTCCCACGAGTCGTTGCAGAACCATGACGCTGTGGGGCAGTACTTGTTGATTGCCCCCTTCCGAATTCTTTCCATTGACATTGAGTGCGAAGGGAGAAAGGGGCTGTTCCCCGAGGCAGAGAAAGATCCAGTCATCCAAATTGCCAATCACTGCATCAACTACGGGGTGGAGGGGGATGCTCTCACTCGAACCGTTTTCACGCTAAACACCTGCGGTCCCATTGCGGGTGCAAACGTGCATTCGTATGAAACGGAGGAGGAGATGCTGCTGGCGTGGTTGCGGTTTGTTAAGGAGATCGATCCGGATATTCTTACGGGGTACAATGTATGCAAATTTGACTTTCCATACCTTCTAGACCGGGGCTCCACGCTGAAAGTCAGTGAAGCATTCCACTACTGGGGTCGCCAGATTAATGAACGGACGGTGCACCGAGAGAAGAAGTTTCAGTCAAGGCAGATGGGGAACCGCGAGTACACCGAGCTAACAATGGAGGGCCGCGTTATCATGGACGCCATGAGTGTCATACAGCGTGACTACAAGCTGCGTGCCTACTCACTCAATGCTGTTTCACAGCATTTCCTTGGCGAGCAGAAGGAGGACGTCCACCACTCCATCATATCAGACCTGCAGCAGGGAAATGACGAGACGAGACGCCGTCTGGCGGTGTATTGCCTCAAGGATGCCTACCTTCCCGTAAAGCTGTTGGATCGGCTCATGGTGGTGGTTAACAATGTTGAAATGGCTCGTGTGACGGGAGTTCCCATTGCATGGCTGCTCGAGCGCGGGCAGCAGATTAAAGTTTTCTCCATGCTGTTGCGCAAAGCACGAGCAAGGAATCTTGTGGTTCCCACGACAGAGAACAGTGGTATTGATCAGCGTGGCTACGAGGGTGCCACGGTTATTGAGCCGAGAAAAGGATTCTACAACTGCCCCATTGTGACGCTGGACTTTGCCTCGCTGTATCCATCCATTATAATAGCTCACAACTTGTGTTACTCAACGCTGGTCCGGCAGTCCGAAGCGGACAAATATGACAAGGACATGATCAGTCGAACCCCTACGGGTCACGTGTTTGTGCGCGATAACGTTTTCCCTGGCATTCTACCGGAGGTTCTGCAGGACCTTCTTGCAGCTCGGAAGAACGCCAGAACCCTCATGAAGGACGTCTCACCGGATTCTCTTGAGTACAAAGTCCTCAACGGCCGTCAGCTCGCTCTGAAGGTGAGCGCCAACTCCGTCTACGGCTTTACCGGCGCTCAGATTGGGCGGCTACCGTGTTTGGAGCTAAGCTCCTCCGTGACAGGATATGGACGAATGATGATTGACGAAACAAAACGCTTCGTGGAGACGCAGTATCAAGGCGCGATGGTTGTGTACGGTGACACGGACTCCGTCATGATCAAGCGTGTTTCAGAGGAACCAATGTCTGATAAGGATAGCCTACAGAGGGCGATGGAATTTGGCAAGGAGGCGGCAGAGGTGGTTTCGAGTAACTTTCCAAAGCCAATCAAGCTGGAATTCGAGAAGGTGTATTTTCCCTACCTGCTCATGAATAAGAAGCGCTACGCAGGGCTCCTGTGGACCAACACAGTGCGGCATGATAAGTTGGACGCGAAGGGAATAGAGACTGTCCGGCGCGATAACTGCCCACTGGTCGCCAGCGTCATCTCCGGTGTTCTCAACCGGATATTAATTCAGCGTTCTGTGGAGAGTGCAGTGGAGTTTGTTAAAGGGACCATTCGTGATCTTCTCCTCAACCGCCTCGACATTTCGCAGCTAGTCATTACAAAGTCTTTTTCCAAATCCGAAGACGAGTACGCTGGTGCACAGGCGCACATTGCTCTGGTCGAGCGCATGCGGAAGAGGGACCCCGCCTCTGCCCCGAACGTTGGGGACCGCGTTGCGTACGTTATCGTTCGTGCCGCCAAGGGCAGTAAGGCGTACGAGCGCAGTGAGGATCCCATTTATGTGCTGGACAACAACATTCCCATAGACACACAATATTACCTGGAGCATCAGCTTGCCCCTCCGCTTCTCCGTGTGTTTGAGGGTGTGATCCCTGACCCGAGCTCACTCACCAAGGGGGACCACACACGACACATATCGGTCTCTGCGCCGAGCAGGTGTGCGGGAGGTTTGATGAAGTTTGTAAAGTTTCAGCTGCAGTGCATCTCTTGCCGGTCTGTGATAAAGGAAGGGGCTCTGTGCGACAGGTGCAGCTCCATGGGGCCCGAGATTTACGGGAAGATTGTGGCTAAGCGCAACCACTACGAGGCGATTTACTCGCAGGTGTGGACACAGTGCCAGCAGTGCCAGGGTTCGTTGAAGCAAATGGTGATCTGCACGAGTAGGGACTGCCCAGTGTTTTACCTTAGGAAGAAGGTACAGAAGGACGTGAAGGAACAGCAGGCCCTTCTTGATCGCTTTGGTATTGTGGACGACTGGTAACGGCTGCAGTCTTACGTTTTCCTTCTTTCTTTCTTTTTTCCATTTCCAGCCGTTGCCATTTTTTCGTTTTATTCTTTAATTATACTTATTTCGTGCTTTCTCGGATTGGACTTTGTTTGGCGTGTGTCTGTGCTTAGCCTTTGCGAGGTCATAGATTTGATTTTTCCCCCCGTGTTCCTCAGGATCGCGTCTGATTGCCCTGCGATCATCCATCGGATGATATATCATAAATTTCAGCAATGATAGCGACGAAGCAAGAAAAAAACAAAAAAAAGATGAAAATACAAGAACAAACAAACAGACAAATAAATAAAAGGGGTTAATAGCAACAAGAAATCATGCAATGATCACCTTACCTGTGGTGCGCTTCTTTCTTCCTTTCTTTTTTTTTTTCCCCCTTCCCCCTTTATTTTTATTTTTGTCCCGACTGGCCATGTCACGTTGAATCCTTGGAGTGTTCCAGTTACTCAAAGAGATAAAGAAAGTCACCGATCGCAGGTGTCACTTGTTGTGACGGTCTCTCCACTTCACTCATGCATTGCCGCGCCTGTGGGATGTTTGTATAATGATCCTTTTTTTTCTTTTTCTTTTTCTTTTTCTTTTTCTGTTCTTGCTTTCCTTTTTACTGACATTGGCGTTACTGCGACTCCCTCTTTTCATTACTCTTTTTAATGTTCACTCTTCCTCTAACTTTTTTTTTGCTTCGTTTTTTTCTTATTTATTTCTGATTTCCGTAAGTTTGGATGCAAGACGTTGTGATGATGAACACCGCTCGCAAGGTGCGGCAACGACAGGACCTCGACACAGTGAATGAAGCGAGCCGACAAGTTTCAGACTTTTCTGCCGTGGTAAAGTATGAACGTATATTGCTTGAGTGCGTTCGCTCAGGAGAAGACCCCAATGCTTTGGCGAAGATATGCCATTTTGAGGGCTATGTGGAACCAACGTTTGACCCGGTGCGGGGTGCACGTGTGGCAGCCGAGCGGCGCCAGCGGCTGCTGGAGATTTGTAAGAGGCGGGAGATTGTCGTTCAGCGGTTGCGCTCCACGCCGGAGCATCAGCAACTTAGTGCCTTTGATCGGCTTTTACGCGAGACGGAGTACTGGATGGGCATACGGGAGTCGTGTGACCCGCAAAATGGCAGCGCTATGGGTGCAGGCGCAAATGTGTCTGGTGAGGGTGAGTGGGAGGAAACAGAGACACTTCACATCACGGAGTCGCCGACATACATCCGCGGCAAGCTGCGCCCGTACCAGATCGAGGGCGTCAACTGGCTCTTGGGTCTCTATTCTCGCTGTATCAATGGCATCCTTGCGGACGAGATGGGGTTGGGGAAGACGCTGCAAACCATCGCAGCATTGGCGTACTTAAAGTTTACCCATGGCCTTCCGGGGCCTCACTTAGTGGTGTGCCCCGCGTCCGTTATGGAAAACTGGTGCCTTGAGATCCGCCACTGGTGCCCTGCCTTCAAGGTGCTGGGGTATCACTGTCCTTCCGATATCCGTCAGCGCTTCACCCGGGAGAACTTGACGCCGTATGAAAATATTAAATACGACATTGTCGTCACCACATATGAGATGGTCTTTGGGGAGTTAAATGTCATGAAGAAGATACCGTGGCAATATCTTATTGTGGATGAGGCCCATAAGCTCAAAAATGATGAGAGCCGAGCTCACTCTACGCTGGACGCGGTTCATTCCAATTACAGACTCATAATCACCGGAACACCCCTACAAAATGATCTCCGGGAGTTGTGGGCGCTACTTCACTTCCTCGCGCCGCGTCTCTTCAACGATTCAGATTCGTTTGAGAGCTGGTTTGACACGGCGAGCGGGCAACAGGACAGCGAAGCCCTGACAAACATGCATCGAATACTTCTCCCCCTGATGCTCCGCCGCTTAAAGTCTGAGGTAGGCACCGGTATCCCGCCCAAAAAGGAGATATATGTTTCGTGCAAGCTGACGAAATTGCAGAAGCGGTTGTACATGCAGGTGCTAGCCAAAGATGCAGATGTGCTCAACAAGAATGTCATTGGTTCTCTCAAAGGTTTGTCAGATGTTTTGATGAACATGCGCAAAGTTATCAATCACCCTTACATGATGCAGGGTGTGGAGGAGGGACCGCCCTTTGTGACGGACGAGCGGCTTGTGAAGTACAGCGGCAAGATGATGCTGTTGGACAAGTTGCTGCACCGACTGCTTCGTGATGAGAATGAAAAGCATAAGGTTCTTATTTTTTCACAGTTCACGACTATGCTGGACATATTGGAGGACTACTGCACAATGCGTGGCTTCAAGATATGCCGCATCGATGGTGGAACGAGTTTGTACAACCGCAATTCGCAGATGGCAGCCTTTAACGCCCCTAACAGCGACCGTTTCATATTTTTATTGTCTACCAGGGCGGGAGGTGTCGGTATCAACTTACAGGCTGCAAACCACGTTATTATTTATGACTCAGACTGGAATCCGCAGATGGATTTGCAGGCGCAGGATCGCGCACACCGCATTGGGCAGCAACGTCTCGTCCGGGTTTACCGTTTCATCACGGACGGTACCCTTGAGGAGAAGATGTATCAACGTGCACTGAAAAAGCTTTACCTTGATGCCATGGTGGTTCAGCAGAGCCGTGTTCGGCGTCGCAGTGGTAATAGCGACATGTCACGAGAAGAGATCCTCTCGGCGATAAGGTTTGGAGCTGAGGAGATTTTCAGGGCGAGGGACGAGGACGTCACGGAGGCCGACATCGACCGCCTCTTCGATGACGACAGCAAGGCGCGGGAGGTCAGCGACGCGGTGCTGCATCAGGTTCAGATGTCTCTGGCGAGCTTTCGTCTGGGTGCAGATGAGCTGAACCTTTACGAATTCGAAGGCATCAAATTCCGTAGTGGTACGGAGTCCCGTCTGCTGCACATCACACTTTCTGATCCTGTTTCGCAGGACGAACTCTATAGACAATGCTCGGAGTTTGATACAGTGAAGAAGGTCGTTCTCCACCCAAACCTTACCGAGGCGTTGGTTACCTTCCAAACAACTAGTGGGGCTATAAATGCGAAGCATAACCTTCCGTACACGTGTGAGTTCGCCGCCAAGGAAGTGCAAGCGGTGGTGCCGAAGGAGGTCCAGGACTGGTTGAACGTGGGGGAGAGCCTCGGCCGCGGGCACCGGCAGCGTGGCACAGTGCCGCAGCAGCTGGAGGGAGTAGCAAGCCCAGCGAACGACTCAGAAAGGCGGGTACGGCCGAAGCTCCCACGCGAGCCTAAGTTCCCACCCCATCAGCTGTTTAACGTGAAGCGTTTGCTAGAAATCCATCGGGCGGAGTGTGATGTGATCATCCGGAACGCCGAGCGGAGGAGCGCTGCTGCCAAGAAGAGAGGTGGAGATGACAATAATAGCATCATTAACGTTGACCGTAATAATAATAATAATAATGATAATAATAATACCAACACTGGTAGCAACGGTGACGTTATCCACGCGAGTGATGAAGTGGTCGTGAGCAACAACACCATTGGCGGTGTGGAGGATGAGAACAAAAGTGCCAAGCCAGAAGTCCTTGCCGATGAAGAGGTGACGGAAGGTCAACCAGAACAGCAACACCAACAAAAGCAACAGGAGGAAGGGATTGATAGTGCGGTGGAAGTGGAGGAGGAGACGCTGAACCCCGTTTTTGTGGAGGAGCGAGAGAAGCTGCTGAAGGAAGGGTTCCCTAACTGGAGCCTGCAGGAGTATCGGATGCTCATTCAGGTGTTGGTCGGAGGGAGTGTTGACGTTGGGGATTACGCCGGCATTACCTCAGCTCTCCAAAAGCGGGGCAGCGACAAAACGCTGGAGGAGGTGCGTCAGTACGTTGCAGCACTACTGGACCGCGGCAGCCAGTATATACCCCGATTTCAGAATGTGGAGGCCATTATCGAAAGGAACAGGATTAAACGGAAGCAGCGGGAGGATGAGATCCAAGCAGCAAAGCAAAAGGTGGAGAGCCTTGAGGACCCGGAGTCGCAGCTCACCTTCAGGGTACGCAACGCGAACATTTTCGACACAAAACTATTTCTTATGGCCTACGACTCCGGTTTCAGTCAGAAGGATTGGGGAGAGGTGCTTCGGCAAGCCCCCGAGAGCCGATTCGACATTTGGCTTCAGTCGAGGAATAGAGACTACTTCGACAGGAGGCTGCGCACGCTGATGTCTTCGGTGAAGAGGGAGTGGGAGGCACCCACTGACGAGGACGTCGGTCAGCACATGGGCCGCAGGAGACGAAGGACGGAGCCGTAGCTGGCGGCGCCGGTAGAGGGGCCTTTGACTCTCCTCCTCCCTGCAATTTCCTTCTCTCAGCGCGGCTGGACTCGGGGGTACTTGCGGTTGCGGTGGGGCTGACATTGCATAGACAAGCAGGCGTGGTGGGTGGGCACATGTGTGCAAACCTAATCTTGGAGCTCTGCGTTCCTTTTTCTTACTTTTTCTTTTTCTATTATTATTACTATTATTGTTACTATTATCATCATTATTATTTCTACGCGTGCACCTGCGGGAGGGAAGAGATTAACCCGTGAGCTGATTGTTCCGTTCTCTTAATTTTTGTGGGCCTCTTCCTTCCTTGTTAACATTTTAAGATTTCTTCCTTATTTTTGTCTCCCCCCACCTCCTTGGTAAAAAGATATCAAGGTGAAGCCCTTGTTTTTTTCCTTCCTTCGTTTGTTTTTTCTTTCTTATCTTCCATATCTATAGAATTTAAACGTGTTTCATGCGTACCCGAGCGAGGTTGTAGTGTTTGTTGCTGACCCCTCCCCTCGGATAACATGCGGGAGACGTGGGCTCCTTCCTGATCTCACTCTTTCAAGTTACTTGCCTTAGCTGTGTTGCTCAATGGTGTTTTCCTTTGCCCTTCCTCCCACGCCGCGCACAACTTTCCGCTATTTCATTCTTCTTTCTTTCTCTTTCTCTTTTCTTTTTCATTTTAATATTATCCCTTGCATGGTGTAATCAATTGTGGTTGCCACGCTGCATTAGGGCGTGTATTGGTGAGCAACTGCTTTTGATTCCCCGTAGCGCTCCACAGGTTTGTTGTTCCGAACTATTTTTATTGTTATATGTAAGGGCTCCAAGTGTTACCGTCTTTTAAATTCATTTGTATTGTTATCCCTTGCTGCGTGTTGCCACAAGTCTGATTTTTATTCCACGGTCCAAGGGTTTGATCAGGTGTGAGCCCGTTACATCGATGAGCTTTGAGGCGACAAACAACATTGTCGGCGGCACTGTGGAGTTGGGGCATCTGTTAGGGTCTGGCGGTTTTGGCAAGGTTTACTACGGCCACGATAAGAAACACGATGAGGATGTTGCAGTGAAGGTTATTGAGAAGGAGCTCGTGGAGCTGTATGATATTCGCCCTTATGTGGACCGTGAGATTGAGGTGATGCGTAAGCTTCACAGTCCCTACGTGGTGAAGTTGCTGCGGGCGGTGGAGTCGCCTGTTGCTTTCAACATCATTATGGAACTGGCTCCTAACGGGGAGCTTTTCGACAAGATAGTAAATTCCGAGCGGTTCGACGAGCCCACGGCTCGATTGTACTTTCAACAGCTGATCTGCGCGCTACACTACTGCCACAATCTTGGAGTTGTTCACCGTGACCTCAAGGCGGAAAACCTCCTACTTGGGAAGAACAACGAGCTGAAGATTTGTGACTGGGGTCTCTCGCGCTACACTCGCGAGGCGGCGAAGGACTCCGACCATCTCATTCGATTCCATTCGCTCGCTGGGAGCATTGACTACCAAGCACCCGAAGTACTTAACGGGCGGGGCTACGAGGGGAGCGCGTGCGACATGTGGAGTTGTGGGGCAATCCTCTTCTTCATGCTTTGCGGGTATCTACCCTTCGCCGACGCCAACGATGCGTTGACAAAGCAGCGCATACTCAAATGCGAGTACAACCGGGCCAATCGCTATCTTTCTGCGGGTGCGAGTGATCTCATTTCCCACCTGCTGGAGGTGAAGCCGGAGGTGCGCTACAGTACCGCCGACGTCATCACCCATCCATGGTTCCAGGTGGATCTCAACCCCGACCTCTTCCCCGAGTTGGATCGCTCTTTGAAGAGTACGTCGGGGCTTGTAGAGGCCTCAATGGGCAGCATTGAGGTGAACAACTCGTCGCAGTCTTCGAAGCAGGGCGATCCGGCCTCAGTGCAGGTTCTGAATGAGGTGGAAGCGATTCGGCGCGCCTTCATGACGTGTAATGTGACTGGCACCGGCTTCCTTGACGCGGAGGAGGTTCGAGATGCCCTAATTAAGATGAATGGGAACCGTCCCATTTCTTCTGACGAGGTGAGTGACTTTATGTCCAACTTCAAGTTGGACGACGCTGGTCGCATCCCTGAGGAGGAATTTGTCAGCGGTTGGTTGAAGAATGAAGGGCTGGGGGAGAAGTACGATATTTGCCGAATGTCCAACCTTTTTCACTACAGGTTGGAGGGCGAGTACCTGGCTGAGGTACGTCGTGCGTTTGACTCCATTGATGTGAACCATACGGGACTCATCACAACGGAGAGTCTTCTGAAGCTCTCACTCAACTGCTCCGATGCGGAGATTGAGAACTTTTTCGAGGTCGTCGACCCCGAGACATCGGGAAGAGGGACGCTGACTTTTGAGCAGTTCGTCCACCTGTGTTCGAGATATGACCTCTTCAAACATCATCCCATTGTGCAGCGACTGCGGCGGCTGGAGAAGATATTTGCTGTCACAGATATTTTGTGGATGAAGAACTACACTGGAACCGGCTTTACCGTTGCCAGTACGCGGGAAAATATCGTGCTGCGCATGAAATCACAGGAAAAAATTCTTTCAACGAAATTTGAAGGCTGTGCGCGAGGTTTTATGTATGGGACTTACACGGTGTCGGGTAAAGTCGTGCTGCAGGTTGGCCTTCATTTGACCCCGTCGCTCCCGGGATATACGCGCGTTGTGCCGTACCGCATCGCTGGCCGTACTGCGGAGTTTCACGCATGGTTTTTGCAGCTGCGGAAGGTGTTGCGTCACGAAATTGTGCGATGTGAGGAGGACACGGTGGTTAAGGGAAAACCTGAGCTAATGTAGAGTCGATGCGGACTCCTTTGGATGTGAGCGGCGTGATGAATACCCCGAGAGGTATGTACGGTGGGAAGGTGGGGGCAAAATGCGTTTGTGTGTTGCAGGAGGTGGATTGGTGGAGATGTGTGGACATAGTGGTAGCGTTTTCTTCGCATTGAACTTGCGAGTATATATACATACATATATGTTCTTTTTTTCTTCTTTAGGACCAGTGGGAAAAGAAAGGAGGGTTGAGCACCGCAATTTGTGGTGATCGGGTTGGTCGTGCGCCAAATATGTATGTTTACGTGGTCTTCGGTTTTTAAGGTTTTATTTTGCGCCTCATTGGGGATGTGTGTGGGGACGGGGCAGCAGGAGGAGGTGGCAATGTGAGCGA
The DNA here is from genome assembly GCA_002287245.1 of Trypanosoma congolense. NCBI lineage: Eukaryota > Euglenozoa > Kinetoplastea > Trypanosomatida > Trypanosomatidae > Trypanosoma > Trypanosoma congolense. Next base: position 93,389 of record NHOR01000228.1, on the reverse strand, counting down.
AAGGGGTGGAATTTGTTGTGCATGCGAGTGTGAGGTGGACAAGAAGGAAGAGGTTGCCGTTGTGGTTGTGTGGCGTGAAATAATATGGGGCTGTACCTGTCAGCATTTGCGCGTTTTTTTTTGTCTGTGCGCCTGTGAAGGGGGAGGCAGCGACGACGAAGAGATGATATTGTGGAGGGAAACAAAATCGTATGCGTGCGGAAGCCACACTAAGGGGAGGGGAGAGAAAGAAAAAAGAATGAAATAACCCGGCGAATTAATGGCAAAGCGGGGACGTACGTGCAATTTAGTGTCGATAAAGGCCGGGAAAAGGGTGTGAAGGAGGCAGCAACGGCGAAAAGAAAAAAAAACAAGGGGGTCTGTGAAATGCGTATGTGTGAAATTTTTTGATCTAACGGGGATATGGGTGTGGTTCTGCATGCGGGTTGCTTGTTGACGTGTGGCTGCTGTCGTCAGGCTTCTGGCGAGGTGCCGTGCGTTATAGGTGTGTGTGTTTGTATGTGTGACATTCTGAAATTCCACCAAGCCCAGTGCGTGTTTCTTGTGATATTTCATGTGTGAGTATATATATATAGGCGCTTGTGTGTGGCTGTGAGCATGGTTCTCACCGGCTCCGCTGCCATTTTTTTTTTGTTGCTTAAGAAAGGAAATTTCGTTTATTTCATATTTTCCAAGAGAAGGAACGTTTCTCCGATCTTTTGGGGACGAAGAAGTACTGCGATGTGGGTTTGGCAGTGCGGGGTGAGCAGGAGGGGGATTTGTTTCGCTGCCTTATTTTCTTCCCGCCGCCACGGGTTTCATTGCGCTGCATTATTTCTCCCGTCAGAGAGAAGTGTGTGTGCGTGCGTTATGTTGGGGAGCAGCTTGTGTGTCCACAATGAAATTAGGCAGCACCAATGCTATCCGGAAGAGCACTGAGGGGAAAGTGACTAAGCGGCTCTCCCGTGTCCTTTCTCATTTGATTTATTTTGTTTTTGTTTTTTCTCGCAGCATTCCCTCCATTTGGACGCGACGCAGCCAATACGAAGGTGCCAATCCTCGCTTTTCTTCTCCGCCCTCTCCTGTCGAGCCCCCGAAAAGGTTGGCAAAACTCATTGAATTAGCTTTTTTTTGTTTTGTTTTGTTTCTCCACAAGCAGCACCATTCGCGCACTTACGGGTTTCTTGACTTCACATTTTTTTTCCTGATTTCTTCTTCACCTTCACCATTCGAGAAAGGGAATGGGTGTGGGAGGAGTTTTGTCCACTGCGTAAGTGAGGAGGGCATTCAGGCGCGTTGTGTTGCCATTATTTTTCCCCTCCGTTTGTGGCTTAGTGCTCCTCCTTTCCTTCTTTATGACTCTGGCCTTTCACTGCCTCACTCTTCAGGTGTGGGGTTGCTGCTCCGTATCATTTTTTTTTCTTTTTCGTTTTTTCCATTTGACATCATTTAATGCACTATTCGTCCTGTTCTTGTTCTTGTTCTTCTTCTTCTTCGGGGCGCGACTCGTTGAAACCTTTGATTGTAGTGTACGAAAGGAAGCACAATAAGGACTGAGAGCTCGTGCGTGGTGCACCCCCCCTCAAGACGCCACCGAACGTGCAGGGAGAACCAAACTGGTAGCTCGCGTCCGGTAGCTGCTCTCAACAGCACGCCTACTGATGGAGGAGGGAGGGACGGATAATGTTGTGGTGCAGAAGCAGCCGCCGTGCACGCGCGTCACGCTGGTAGATGGGTTGGGCCAAAATAACCAAAATAATGTGGACGTTTGCGTCATTTCTGGCGCACCGCACGCAAACGGTGAGGCACGTTTAGAGTCGGCCAACATTATCCCATACGAGGGGGATGTTGGGAAGACAATTATTTCTAGCACCCGCCGCAAGTACGCCATTCTTCCTTCTGCTTCACAGAACTTGCTGAATATCACAAACCTGCGTGCCATTGAGCGCTACATTGAGCTCAACAAGCGGCACCGTTTCGTGGATCGTGACAAGCCACCCGCAGACGTTATTCCCGACGCCCCGTTTCAGCGACTGCACGGTGGGGACGAAGTGCTGCAAATGGCTGTCAAGACGGTGCACCCGCGCGAGAATGCTCTTGACATGCCGCTGCGCTTCATCGCACCGGAGTGCTTCCGCATCCCGCCGCTGGAGGATCCCCCGAGCAACTTCCCGCTCGCACGCCGTGTGATGGCGTTGTTGAAAGGCGCCGAGTCTGTTCAGCCGCACTGGGTCGAGCGGCGGCCCGAAGCTCACGGGAAGACTGGCGGGAGGGATGTTGTTTGTGTGCGGGTGCTGAAGGATGCTGAGTTCCGCCGGCGCACGGCAATGCGGTCGGGTGACCTGCTGGGCACCGCCATTCAGTTTTGTACGACGGCCTCTTTGCACTACAACAGCGGCAATATGGAACTCGCCCGAGTTTTCTTTGGCAAGGCGCTAGCTGCCTTCGAAGCTTCGGGCGATGTTCGGGGTGTGGCCTTTTGCCACAATTTGTTAGGGATCTGCCACTACCGGCTTCATCAGTTCAAAGTTGCACTTCTGCATCACAAGCAGCAGGAGTCTCTGGGTGGGTGCTACGCACGCGCTGTCGCCCAAATAAACATGGCAATATGTTACGCTGCACTGAGCGAGTTTGATTTTGCGGATGCTGCGCTGGAGGATGCACTTGCGAATGCTCGAGCCTGCGAGAACGGTCTTCTGGAGACGATTGCACTGGGGAATCTGGGGCTTACGCACCTCCGCATGGGAAACATGCGCTCCGCACAGGCAAATTTGGAACAATGCTTAGAGCGTTGCAGCTTTTCCGGTGACAAGTGCGGTGCCTCGATTTGCCTTCTTCTTCTTGGGGAGCTATACTCATTGTTGAAGGATCACACTCACGCGCTTTTCTACTTCGAGCACGCGTACCGCGTGGGGGGTGAAGCCGGCTGCACGGACGTGGTGGATTTGTCGCGCGTTAACATTGGTATTTCCCGCGGCGCTGTAGCATTTAGGGATGCTATTATTCAGCAAGCGAAGCGCATGGGCGTGGAAGTTGGAATGAAGGAGGTTGTGGGAGTTCTCCCCCCCTAAAGTGCAACAGCAACAACTTACAGACTTGTTTGGACTTCTGCGGCTGTGTGCTTTGCGATGCTCGGGGGTCATTGACGGAGTGAAGGGGAGGAACCTCGTTCTCATGGCGGCAGCAGCGTGTGGGGGAAAGTTTAGAGGAATGATACATGTGAAAGCGGTAGAAGATCATGGAGGCGAGGATGAAAATGTAGGAGTAATGATAATAGTAATATTAAAAAAAAAAGAAACACAAAGAGAACTTACCCGATCACTTAGTACAACTTTTATTCCCTCCCTTCCCCCCTTCTTTTATTCTCATATCTAAAGTGTGTAGATCAACTATCACTGCCTCCCCACGCCCTGATGTACATGTGTTTGGTGGCGTACTTCTCTCATATCACCAAACAAGCAATGCGTGTGAGAGAAGCACGAGAGTCTCTCACGTCCTACCTGTTGTTTATCATGTTTGCAAATGCATATTTCTTTTTCTTTGCCATGGTGTGGCGTAACCCCTCACCAAACTCCTGTGTTATGCGCTTGTGGGCTTCTTAAAAAATATTTTCATCTCTCATTTTGCTTCTTGTTTTTTTTTTTTGCCTTAATTCCTCTCTGAAAACTGTGCCCGTCGTCGCGTGATAACCGCAAGGAAAATAAACGTACAGGCGTAGGATTCGTGCAGCTTGCGTCCCCCTGTTTCGCTTCGCTTCACCTCCCCGCGCTGTGCAATGTTGAAGCCAGCCCTCGAGCGGGTACTGGTGCGCTGCTGCCGTCCTATTTTTAGTAACACGGAAGACGTGCGGGAGGCAATGGCTGCTCTGCTCGACCTCTCTGCCTACGCCAATCGGGCCGTCACCAAACTTATCGCCAAACCGCTGCGCCGTTTCTGCCACAAGGACCCCGACACGATTGCCACGCTGCTGGAGACCGTTCCCATCGATGCTGCCGAGTTTTCGCACGGCCGCCGTGCTGCAATGCTACTCCGCTGCATACCAAACCAAAGCTGCGATGAGGTTATTTGGGAGCGGGTCGTCCGCATTACGCTGATGGGGCTGCAGGGGCATAAGTGGTCGCTCCACGACTGCAGCGTGGCTATTGCACACGCAGGACGAGGGGGGCGACACGCGCCGGCATTGGCTGCGGCAGCGGAAGAGCTCGTGGCGGCGAAGGTTCGTACAGCCTCTCAAAGTGAATTGCCGGTACTCCTGGTTATTTTAACGTCATTACCCGATCTCAGCCGCTCACCGTGTATACAGGGCGCGGCGGACCGCATCGTACAATTGGCAGAGATTCTTTCACCCGCAGCGATTGGCCAAATATGTGCGTGTGTGAATAAAATTTCTCTACGTCACACCGCCATGGCTATTGCGTTGCAGGAGGAGGCCATCCGCTTCGCAGAGGAGAGCGATCTCTTCAGTGCCGTGCAGCTCTTCAGTTTTGTGTGTCAACAGGAAAAAGACGCTATCAGCCCGGATGCAGTCAAGTGCCTGGTGGAGCGGGTGATCGAAGGAAGGGATTTGGATCAGACGACTGTTATGACGCTCTGCAGAGCGCTGCGGGCCATCCCACGCACTCTCAGGCCGGAGTTGCTGCGTGAGATTACGGAGATGATGGAATTCTTGGGCGTGGAGGCAAAAGGCCTTCTGCTGTTGCCAGTGGCCGAGGGTGGTCTGAAGGGCGATGTTCCCGTGGAAGATGTGCAGCTGTTCATTTCACGGTTTCTTGCACTGGACTGTCTGTTGCCAGAGGAGCACACGCGACCCGATGCGTACATTGCCGCCGTGGAGTCTTGTGTTGAGTGCATCACAGAGAGGCTGGAAGACATTGTTTCCGATGAAAATCCGCCCTTTTCCATCATTCCACACCTTTTGGGTATCAACATGGAGGCGGCGCGGCAGTGTGGGTTAGCGATCATTAGGGAAGCTGCCGAACAAGGCATCCATTTTCCCACTCTTCAGGCCTTTCGCTTCCTTCTCGCGCTGGGGGACCACAACATGAAGGATAAGCGGGTTTACAGGCATCTTCGCAATGAGTTCGCTAAGACGGCGGCCGGCATTCCCATGATTCAACTCTGCGCTGCTCTCAAGTGCTTTGTTCGGGGCCTTGTGGAGGGAGGTGAGACGCAGTCGCTAGACGAGCAGGTGGAGCAGGAGCTGGAAAGGGAAGATATGGATGCCTTTCTGCGGTTTTGCGTGGAGAACCTCCTGCGAGGTTTCGCTGATGGGATGGAGGTGAAGTGTGTGCTTGCTGCCACGGAGAGTTTATACCAACTTGGTTATACGTCCCCGGAATTCTACGAGAAGGCGGCGCGTTATTTAGCTTCTAAATGCAGCTCTGCCTCGCCCTCGGCTAACAGCAGTGAGTCAGCCAACACGGTGTGTCTGGCGCTGGGCGAAGACCTTCTTGACCGCCACCCAGAGGTGCATTCCTTCTTATTGGAGGTTGAAAAGTGCGGGCTGAAGGGTGAGGCCACGCTACCACCAACGGAGTGGATGAATAAAAACGATCCGGCGAACTTCATAACACCCCTCACAGAGACACAGCAGGAGGGGTGGAACATTATCAACCGCATGGTCGACACGCGTGCCTCTGACACGGAGAAACTGACCGCCCTTGCTAATGAATACGTGGCGATTGTTAAGTCCACGCGGGTGGACGATCTTAAATATTTCTTTGGTGTTTTCGAGGAAAAGGTTCTCAAACAGGATAAGGTATTGAAGCAGTGTCTCGACTACCTGGTGGAGAGTAACATGGCGGTGAAGCTCTCTGCGACCAGCATTGGTGCCATGCTGGGCAGCCTCGCCGCGATTCGCTTTGCATATCACAGGAGCGTGAAACAGTTTGTGCTGGCGATCAGCGGTGAGCAGTGGAGCGAGATGGACGCCTCGCCCCTCGTGCAAATTGTCTCCGCCATGGCGAAGCTTTCTTTGCGACTTCCACAAGTCATGGCACACGTGGGCGACCGATTGCTGCATGTGTACACGTTTCTCTCTCCCATGGACACCGCAGTTCTCATCAACGCACTGCAGTCCATCGGGTATGGCAACGATGAGGTGATGATGATGTTGATGCGCCACGCGGCAGCCAGTGCACGCCGGTGGGACGAGGTATCTCTCACGTTATTATTTGGCGCCTCCGGCGTTCATCGACTGTTGAGGAGCGCCGAAGTCGCTACACCGCTGCTCGAGCAGGTGGTGGGTAAGACCTCGTCACCACACCTCCGCCAGCGCATCGCTTCGTCGCTGCGTCGTTCGGCACTTCCCCGTGCGTTGGTTCAGTCGTCGGCAGCGCTCCTGACCGGCGGTTTGCAAGAGGACGCACGGCCGCTGCAATTGACGTGAGTGATCGCACAAGAAAGGCGAAGTGAAGAGGGTCCGTTCAGGGTGGGAATGTTCGCATTTTGTGTTGGGAAGTGGTGGGAGTGGAGTGTGCGGGCGGATGGTTGAGAAACACGTGACGGGCGCGAAGGGAGAGGCTCACGCACGAATCAGCTCATCCTCCACAGAGGAACTGCGGGCGTGGCAGTGCTCTTCACTTAGTGGGGGTTTCTGCACGTGGATGGTGCGACCGTGTGTTTATTTTGGCTTTTATTTTTAAAAAAATTCAACGTGCGGCTGTGTTCCTTTTGTAGAGCTCGTGCTGTATACCTGCTTCACTGCCTTTCACGGACTTTTTTTTCTTCACGTGCTCATTTTTTCCTACCCGACGTGGGCTGTTGCGCCTTTTAATCCGCCTGGCGTTTTGAAGCAGCCGTAAATGTTCTGTGCCACCCTGCATTGATCGTCATTCATGTGTTATCATAGCTTCTCTTTCCCACTTCTTCCATCGTTTTTGGGTACGTTAAACGAGAAGAGTTCCGCTTAACTTTTTCTTTCCCTTTTTTCTTTTCGCTTTGGAACTAATGTTATTTCCTTGTTGTGCGGCAAGTGGTGTGCCCCCAACCGGTATGGTGAGAGGCTGTAGTCCTTGTTGTTTTGTGTTGCTTGTGAGAGCTGTAACGGTGGCGGAGCTGTGCCGGCTGACATGAACGGGCAAAGCCTGTACGAGGGCTTTAAGAAAGCTTACAACGGCGTGGTGGGTGTGAAGCCGACCAAAAAAAGAAAAAAAAATCATGAGACCGTAACACTCACCCCGTCAGAGTTCGTGGAGGCTGGTGATGAGTTACTGCACAAAATGCCTGTTTGGTCGTGTGCTGAAGGGCTGGAGGAAATCCAGCCGTTCTTACCGCCTAACAAAAAATACCTGATCTACCGCGGTGCCCCGTGTTATGAGTGCGTTGCAGGGGGTGGGGAACGGGATACGAGTCGAAGGAATCGGGGGACGAGGATGGGCGGGCGGGTGACGACGCACGTCAACCACGAGAGGAATCCACTTACGGAAGTGGTGAGTGAAAGGACCATCGACTGGGACAACAGCGACGATGGCAGCAGTGGCGTGGATCTGGACCGTGCGAAACCCAATGAGGCAGAGCAGCGTCGGTGCCGGCTGTACGACGTGTACATGACGTACGACCAGTACTACCAGACCCCGCGCATCTTTCTGCTCGGCTACGCGGAGGGCAAGTGAAATGACGGTGGAGGACGTGTACCCCGTCAACCGCGAGCGGACTGTCTCGATTGATCCACACCCGTTTCTTCCGGCCGTGTGCATCGGCGTCCACCCCTGCCGGCACGCTGAGGCCATGCGGCGGATGATTCAGCACATGAAGCGGCGAGTTGAGGAGGAGCCCAAGGGCGCGGACTTTGTCTTCCCTACGCACATGGCACTCTTTTTGTTTTTGAAGTTTATTTCTTCTGCAGTGTCGAGCATTGAGTACGATCTTTCCACTGGAATTGACATATGAGGTAGAGCGTGCACGTCTTTTTTTTGTTGTTTAGTGCGTCTGTCCCTACAATTGCAGTGATTTATTATTGTTATTTTAAATAATTAGTTATTTGTTTTATATGTTTATGTATTTTATTTTTCCTTTGTTTGGTTTGTTGGTTGCATCTTGTTTCCAGGCGGCGTGCATGCTTTCATCTGTTAGTGCGTATATGTGACAGCGCATGCCCGTACCTGCAGATCCTTTTGGTTTTTCTTCCTTGCTTCCGCGCGCTGAGTGTTGATAGGGGGACGAGCAATCTGGAACGGTGGCGGATACATCTTTTTTCCTTCTTTTTTTTAAGGTGAAAATTTGCTCGATGGATGAGCCTTCTCGTTACTTTTTGACTCTCCGTGGTATTGTGCATATCCTTGAAGAAGCAGTGCGGCGGTGTTACGATATGAACTTTCCGTGTGCTTCACTGCGCCGCATCACACGGTTCCTGCGTGGCGGTATTTTGTGTTTCTGCGTGCAGCATGTTGGGCACATGACCGCTGAAGTTTGCTGCATGAATTGCACTCAAAACCTGACTCCATTTCCTTTTTTTCTTCCTCATCTTTTCCTTCCTCTCTGCAAAAGCTACCGCAGTTATTGCTGCCAGTAATTTTTGAAAAAAGGGAGATGAAGTGGAGGAGATGCCACTCACCTCTTTTCTTTTTCTTTTATTTTTAAGTCCATTCAAATTACGCCTTCCCTGATGCGGCCCGTACCGGCTGCTGCGCGCGCTGTCGGGCGGTGCAATCGTTGCGAGGGAGCGATGTGCGCGTTTTTCCCCCCGACGGAGGACCACCGCCGCCGGTCGCAGGACTTCTCAATTTGGCTGTCGATAACGCAGCCTTTGTGCCGATGATGCCGACTGCACTCAAAAAACTCTTGAACGTCGTAGCTTAACACGCTGTCATACCGCCGCAGAGTCATGATGGCCTGAAAATTAATGCCATCCGATTGGAGAGCATGTCAGCAAGTAATGCCTCAGTTCAGTTAATAGGCCCGAATAAAGTTACCGTACACATTTGGAATGTGAGTGCTGCGGTGCAGAAGGCGAATTTCTTGTACATTTATTGGGAGTTTAAGTGGAACACATGTAATGGAACGGTACGGGCGGTGGTAAAAGAAAGCAAAAGCGCGAATGCTTCCGTTTTTTCTTTTTTGCTGAACCTGTCCATTGGAACGGATCATCTTCTCAACATTACAGCGGGTTGCATGACGATTATGCTGAGGGACTTGGACGTGAAACCGTCCATCAGGAACTGTCCTGTGATAGACGCCGTTGGGGATGCGATAATTCGTGCGTTCAGAGACGTCATCCCCCGTCAGCTGCAGGAAATAATCCCAGCGGTCCTCGGCCCCATGATGGAAAACAAAACACGGGAGGTGCTCCGCGGACATCCCGTCAATTTTACGAATGCACCAAACGTAAGGAATGGAAAAATGGAGCTCTCAGTGACGATCCTCCCTGAGGTGCCCGCAAGAAAGAGACGGGGTGGGAGGCAAGCGAGGCATTCATTTCGGCCGCAGCCCTCGCACTGTTACCGCTGCAATGGCCATCGCAGAGTCTGCAGCCGAATTTGAATGAGAAGTCGGAGGAGCTCGAGGTGGGGGCGCGTGTGTGGCTGTCGACGAGGAGATTTTCACGCACCGGGATGGCCACGCGTCGACACGAATAAAAATAAATAAAGTGAAGGAAAGGGAAGGGAAGGCGGTTGAGGAGGTGGTGCTGAGGAACTTCCACGATGCGCTCCCGTTGGAATGGCGAGGAGAGTGTAATCTGAGGAGCCCTTTTGCGTGGGCTGTGGAGGTGCCAGTGGTGGGGGTGTGTTTTTTTCCCCCAAACAGCTGCAGGGGCGTGTAATTCTGGAGGAGTGCGCTAATGTCACTCGGGTCTTCCCGCTGAAAAGAGTTGTAGTTTCATTTTGCCCTGCGTTTGTGTGTGTGCCTGCGGCGCACTCAAGGCGTACGACAAAGCCCTTTTGGATGTGGCACCGAGTGAAAACAATCCGACAGCGACGGTGAGGGCGCTGGGTGGCCTCAAGAGCCAAGTCATAAAGGAGAGTTGGACGAGGCCCTCACAGCGGCTCCATGAAATGGGGGTGGACGAGAAATAAAATAAAACGGCTCTCCCGTTAATATGCCCTTGCGGGGGGAGGGGGCAAAGTGGGGGCTGTGGCTGTTGCTAGTTGGGAGGGTGAAATGAGACACGATTGGATGGGCGTGCAGGCTGCAGGGCATAGCTGGACGGTGACTTTACTCAATGCGTTCGGTGAAGTGGTGGAAGGAGAAATTGGAGGCGCTTGGCGATTGGGGAGTTTCTTTTCACTGTCCGGCGAGGCTTCAGCGCAACCGAGACGAAATGATTTATTGCAAATAGCGGATGCAACAGGGCTTGCGGCGCTGTACGCGAGAGGACAAACCGGGAAGACGTGCGCCACCCAACACATACACTGGAGCGGCTCTACCGCCTCGCCTCCGGCGGCCCCTCCTTGTTTTTTTTCCCTTTTTTATTCCTTCATTTTCCTTTTATTTCTAATGTTAAACCACTTTATCTTAAAGCATTGATACAGTGTAGTCACTGCAATAGTGTGGGAAGCCGTGGGATTTCTTTAGTTTCCACATTTACACACTCTCCTGCATCGAGGCAAGTCCTTTTACGTTTTAAATAAATCCATTTATTTCATTCAGTGGACCAGAGTAATGCATGACATATGTGATTATTGCCGCTTTTATTAACACGCGGTTGCGTGTGTGCGGCACTTAACCTTATGCTCTGGTGCGTTGGTGTTTTGGCTCCACTCCGTGCTGCCGCGGGTGTCTGCGCCCCTTTTTGCTCTTAGGCCCATGCGAACTGAAGCAGCACTGAGGGGAGAGAAAGGTCCGAGTGGGTGCCGTGCGGAGCATACGATCCCGCCTTCAGCCACGGCAGACCTCATGCAGGGAGCTGCTGCAGTGGGAGCTGGTGCTGGGTCACGCGGTGAGTGTTGAGGCCTCCCATCATTGTGACTTCGCAGCCGCCTCCTCTTCCTGTTGCACACCGTTGCTGCACTCGCTAATTCCTCCACTGCTGTGGATGGTCTGCTGTACTATTATTACTATTATTTCCCTCCTTTGCTTATCAGAGGCCAGGTGTTCCTATTCTCTGAGTATGTGTGGCGGTCGTTGCTGCTACGTTTTGTGTCACGTTACGGCATGCGGTGTGTTTCTCCTTCGTGAATATTGCAGCCCCTCAGCCACTCGTCTGTCATATTATTATTATTTCTTTCCTGACGCTTCATTGTGCGTTGAGCTCTTCTTATTTTCACTTTCCTGCTGCTCTGCCTGTGCTGGCGTTCACAGAAGCCACTGCGCTTTTGACGTCCTTCTTCCTTCACCCCGATCTCTTTTGTCATCCCCAGACTCACCCGAGCAAAGAAAAAAGGAAATTTCTAAGAAGGCGAAGATATCGGAAACCACAATGTCTCCCGGAAGGAATGCCTTGTTTGCTTGCGGGACGATCCTCCGTGCGGTGGTTGCACTTCTCCTCCTCCAATGTGTGGGGCGCCCGTTGTGTCTCGCGGCTTCGGCCGAAAAGGTTAATGTCAATGTCAAGAGGCGGTTTCGGACGTCAAATGTCTTCTTTAAACGTGGGGAGAGGTACATGGTGGACTACAGAACCTCCCGTCAATACTGCGAACAGAACGGCGCCGTACTCGTTGCCGACCAGTCGGATGCCTCGCACGCTGACATCGACAAGCTTCTGAAGACGGTCACTTGGAACGGAAATGTGGTAGCGTACCTCGGTGGTGACGCGTCGTACAGCGCTAGACCTCCGGATCGCAATTCGAGGAAATGCGTTGCGGGTGATTTCAGGACCTCGAAGTATTGCGTTTACCGCTGGAACCAAGGGCTGTTTGCTGATTCACAGCCAGGCGGACAAGGCGTTCCTTTCTGGCGTGGTTCCTTTCAAAGAGACCCCTCCGCGGAAGCAATGAACGGCTACCCGAGGTACTGGCGGGGTGACTACCCCAATCGGGGGCAACTGTACGTTCTGGCGTGGCGTCTCATGAATGATGTGGATACGCTGTGGTATGACGGAGTGGAGGTGTCGGGTAGTGACCGCAAGACTAGCAGGAACCCGGGCACGAAATCCGAAGAATATCATATACTCTGTGAGGTCCACCAATCTATCGCAAAGCCGACGACTACCACTACCACGACCACGACCACGACTACCACATCAACTACCACGACAACCACGAGTACCACAACTACCAAGCAGCCTGAGAATACGACGACATCCACGACCACCACAACAACAACCACCGCGGAGCCTGAAAATACCACCACCACGACCACAGCGCAGCCCGAAGCATCGGAAGGAAAAGGGAGTGGGTACATAATTCTCATCGTCCTTCTTTTGCTTGCAGCCCTTATCGCCCTGCTACTCCTTGCTTACTGCTGCTTCTCAGCTGGCGGCGGGAAGGAGCTCACCCCGATGACACTGCGCGAGGTCACTGGTCTGCCGGTGCGCGCCGTGGAGCCCGAATCCTACGCCGCCCCCGACGAGGCATACGACATTCCCCAGCCACTGAGCTACCATTATGCGCAGGGGAACGGGGACGAGTGGTAGCGTGCTCCCATGCAGTGTTGGTAGTTGTAGCTATGAGCGGCGAGGCTCCTCGGCAGTGGCAGCAGTACGGCCGCCGTGCGCGAGGTGTGTCTTCCACTCATCCATCGTTTGTACCATTTTCATTATACGGTTACCGAGTAGTAACTTATACTCCCACAACCACTTGCCTTCCTTTATCTTTTATTTATTTAGAAATATGTTTGACTTTGTCAGACCATTGTTATGGGTATGGCCACTTTCTTTTTGTTAGCATCGTTTAGTCATTTATTGCATCGCGACCCGGCGCGTGCCTGAGCTCGGAGTGCTAACTAACGGGGTTGGTGATGGGCCTCACCGCTCGGGTGTGGCCGTGTCCCCGTTGTTAGTCCTATGCGCAATAGCAGGGCGTGTTCAGGCCCGTCTCGCCGGTGGTTACTTTTCATGTTAATTTGTAGGTTCATTTATTTATTTTATCCATTTGTATCACTGTGGTTATTACTCTTTACTTCTTTTTTTTACTACTGTGGGGTTTTGACTTCCCGGGTAGTGGACACGTTGTAATCACCAAGAATATGCGAGTTCCCCGTGCGTTAACATTTTTGTTTCCCGCCTTAGCTATACGTGTGCTGCCGCCCTTCTCTCTTCCTGCCCTCCAGCTCTCCCACACCCGCAAGATGGGGCTACGCACACCTTCGCAACTAACGGGCTCGATGAACTTGCGCGTGCCGATGGTTGTGTTTTGGCGGAGGAGGTGCTCCTTTGAAATTGTAGCGGACACCTTGTCGCCCACCGCTGCGGTAGTGCCGCCGTGGCAATGGGCGCCGGCTGCACTGCTTCCTCGCACCACGCACCCAAATCCCTATCGCTTCCTTTTTGTGAATGTGGGAGGGGCTTGTGGGTTATGTCAATATTTGAAAGAGTTTCACGCCGTGCCCGAGGTAAATGTTTTCCTACGTGCGCTGCCACCATTGTTTCCCAACTGTGTCTTATGTGCTCGACGTGGAAGGGGTGCTGTACTTCAAGGGCACGCTGCCCCCGAGGTGGGTGGTGCGTGTGTGCCACTGTGAGACATTGCTACCGTGCGACACCTTTCATTGCTTCTTTCTCAATTGTGTGTTGGCCCTTCGAGGTTTCGGTTCATAGGCAGTTGAGCATCTCGGCCCGTGTGTGGCCGATGTATTACATGGCGAATTCGTTATTTTGTTTCTCCTACAGCGCTATGGTGTCGTTCTAATGCCTTCAGTGCGGGGCTTTGCTTGAACGCGCCGCGTGTTGCGCGCACTGGGCTGTGGAAGTGGTGCTCCAGGCGTGCGCGTTACGCGGAGGCGGCGCTACTTGGCGCCCAAGTCTGCTGCTGCGTGTTTGACCCGCATGTCTTTGGTGATGTGCGTGGTACAATGTTTTACTTTGGGAATGTTGCGTGTTTATGCCCAATGGCGTGTAACTCGCTTTGCTTCGATGCATGAAGTGCGTGCCGTCGCCTGCTGGCAGTCGCCCGCCGCTCCAAGTGAATATTTGAGTCGCGTCCATTTCGTCGGAAAAATGTCTTGGGCGACGCATGTGCCTGCGATAACGTACGGGGCCCACTTCATTTATTCGGCCGTCGCGTGAGGGGCCAAAGTTTTGTTGAGAATTTGAGGCGCGATGCGGCGGGTGGTGGCAATCGCGTGTCTGTGCGTGTTGGGGGCGCTGTGTTTGACCCCTCGTGCGACTTGCCACCGGCTTGTGTGAGGCCCAATCCGCTGGGTATTGTGGTGCCGCTGTGATGGCGTTTATTATTATTATTTTCTTCTTCAGCTGCCCGCCGATGGAGTGGAGTTGAGTTGCCAGCGGAGCTGAGTCTGCGATTTCCCATGGAAGCAAACACGCGATCACAATTTTCAGCACGCGTGGGAGTTTTGACGTGGATTAAAATGACACGTTTGACCGCATCCACTTGGCAGCACTGCTGTTACACGGAGATGTTTATTTTATATGATTGCTGCTCGCTGACCATGACGTGATGTGGCGTTGCTTTCTTTGCACTGGTGCCGTTGTTGGCTCCCGTGCACTCGTATTTTCTGCAGCTGCATGTGTGCGGCGAATCAAAATGGGCGCTGTCGTTTTTGAATTATTGTTATTACACATCGCGCAGTTTTACCAGCGAGCCGTGGTACCGTAGTGGTGGTGGGGAGACATTGTGGTGGAAGCGCGAGATGTGTGATTCCATTTGCCTGTTGATGTTCTACTTCTTGGCCGACTTGTCACTCATTTTGGCCGGCGGTGCGTGTGCCCTTGTGTTTGGTTGTGCGGGAGGCGGGGCTATTTCTTTGGTGTATAAAGTGATGGATGGAAAGCTGGGGTTTGAGGCATGTTGCCGCACTGCCTTTCGTGCTGACGGAAATTCTGCAGCTGCGGGAGCCGGTGGCTGTCTTTTTCCGAGACCTCCTCCCCGCCGCTGCATGGCTCGGAGACCTTTTTTGCTTGGGGATCGCACACTCACTTTATTAAGACAACAAAGCCAAAGCTGAGAGGTGCAACGCGGTCGCCTTCCAGTACTGTTTTCATTGAGTGCATTTTGTTTAGTCGTGTGGTGTGCGCCGGGGTTGTCACGGTAGTGTCCAACTTGAGGTGGCAACAGTCCCTGCCGCCCAGTGCACGTTTCTTCCTTGGCTCTCAGCTGATTGATGCATTGGCCATACGTGTGGCACTGGCTTCTCTTTTGGTCATTTCACTTCCTGTTTTTCCCATCCGGGGTCACGCACAACGTGGTACCCGCAAGAAAGAGACGGGGTGGGAGGCAAGCGAGGCATTCATTTCGGCCGCAGCCCTCGCACTGTTACCGCTGCAATGGCCATCGCAGAGTCTGCAGCCGAATTTGAATGAGAAGTCGGAGGAGCTCGAGGTGGGGGCGCGTGTGTGGCTGTCGACGAGGAGATTTTCACGCACCGGGATGGCCACGCGTCGACACGAATAAAAATAAATAAAGTGAAGGAAAGGGAAGGGAAGGCGGTTGAGGAGGTGGTGCTGAGGAACTTCCACGATGCGCTCCCGTTGGAATGGCGAGGAGAGTGTAATCTGAGGAGCCCTTTTGCGTGGGCTGTGGAGGTGCCAGTGGTGGGGGTGTGTTTTTTTCCCCCAAACAGCTGCAGGGGCGTGTAATTCTGGAGGAGTGCGCTAATGTCACTCGGGTCTTCCCGCTGAAAAGAGTTGTAGTTTCATTTTGCCCTGCGTTTGTGTGTGTGCCTGCGGCGCACTCAAGGCGTACGACAAAGCCCTTTTGGATGTGGCACCGAGTGAAAACAATCCGACAGCGACGGTGAGGGCGCTGGGTGGCCTCAAGAGCCAAGTCATAAAGGAGAGTTGGACGAGGCCCTCACAGCGGCTCCATGAAATGGGGGTGGACGAGAAATAAAATAAAACGGCTCTCCCGTTA
Source organism: Trypanosoma congolense (assembly GCA_002287245.1). Classification (NCBI taxonomy): domain Eukaryota; phylum Euglenozoa; class Kinetoplastea; order Trypanosomatida; family Trypanosomatidae; genus Trypanosoma; species Trypanosoma congolense. The sequence continues at coordinate 77,505 of NHOR01000228.1, read as the reverse complement.
ATATGCCCTTGCGGGGGGAGGGGGCAAAGTGGGGGCTGTGGCTGTTGCTAGTTGGGAGGGTGAAATGAGACACGATTGGATGGGCGTGCAGGCTGCAGGGCATAGCTGGACGGTGACTTTACTCAATGCGTTCGGTGAAGTGGTGGAAGGAGGAATTGGAGGCGCTTGGCGATTGGGGAGTTTCTTTTCACTGTCCGGCGAGGCTTCAGCGCAACCGAGACGAAATGATTTATTGCAAATAGCGGATGCAACAGGGCTTGCGGCGCTGTACGCGAGAGGACAAACCGGGAAGACGTGCGCCACCCAACACATACACTGGAGCGGCTCTACCGCCTCGCCTCCGGCGGCCCCTCCTTGTTTTTTTTCCCTTTTTTATTCCTTCATTTTCCTTTTATTTCTAATGTTAAACCACTTTATCTTAAAGCATTGATACAGTGTAGTCACTGCAATAGTGTGGGAAGCCGTGGGATTTCTTTAGTTTCCACATTTACACACTCTCCTGCATCGAGGCAAGTCCTTTTACGTTTTAAATAAATCCATTTATTTCATTCAGTGGACCAGAGTAATGCATGACATATGTGATTATTGCCGCTTTTATTAACACGCGGTTGCGTGTGTGCGGCACTTAACCTTATGCTCTGGTGCGTTGGTGTTTTGGCTCCACTCCGTGCTGCCGCGGGTGTCTGCGCCCCTTTTTGCTCTTAGGCCCATGCGAACTGAAGCAGCACTGAGGGGAGAGAAAGGTCCGAGTGGGTGCCGTGCGGAGCATACGATCCCGCCTTCAGCCACGGCAGACCTCATGCAGGGAGCTGCTGCAGTGGGAGCTGGTGCTGGGTCACGCGGTGAGTGTTGAGGCCTCCCATCATTGTGACTTCGCAGCCGCCTCCTCTTCCTGTTGCACACCGTTGCTGCACTCGCTAATTCCTCCACTGCTGTGGATGGTCTGCTGTACTATTATTACTATTATTTCCCTCCTTTGCTTATCAGAGGCCAGGTGTTCCTATTCTCTGAGTATGTGTGGCGGTCGTTGCTGCTACGTTTTGTGTCACGTTACGGCATGCGGTGTGTTTCTCCTTCGTGAATATTGCAGCCCCTCAGCCACTCGTCTGTCATATTATTATTATTTCTTTCCTGACGCTTCATTGTGCGTTGAGCTCTTCTTATTTTCACTTCCCTGCTGCTCTGCCTGTGCTGGCGTTCACAGAAGCCATTGCGCTTTTGACGTCCTTCTTCCTTCACCCCGATCTCTTTTGTCAGCCCCAGACTCACCCGAGCAAAGAAAAAAGGAAATTTCTAAGAAGGCGAAGATATCGGAAACCACAATGTCTCCCGGAAGGAATGCCTTGTTTGCTTGCGGGACGATCCTCCGTGCGGTGGTTGCACTTCTCCTCCTCCAATGTGTGGGGCGCCCGTTGTGTCTCGCGGCTTCGGCCGAAAAGGTTAATGTCAATGTCAAGAGGCGGTTTTCCGCGGCGAATTACTACTTTGACCGTGGGGAGAGGTACATGGTGGACTACAGAACCTCCCGTCAATACTGCGAACGGAACGGCGCCGTACTCGTTGCCGACCAGTCGGATGCCTCGCACGCTGACATCGACAAGATTCTGAAGACGTTCGCTTGGAACGGAAATGTGGTAGCGTACCTCGGTGGTGACGCGTCGTACAGCGCTAGACCTCCGTCCAACAGGTGGGATAGATGCGTTGCGGGTTATTTCAGGACCTCGAAGTATTGCGTTTACCGCTGGAACCAAGGACTGTTTGCTGATTCACAGCCAGGCGGACAAGGCGTTCCTTTCTGGCGTGGTTCCTTTCAAAGAGACCCCTCCGCGGAAGCAATGAACGGCTACCCGAGGTACTGGCGGGGTGACTACCCCAATCGGGGGCAACTGTACGTTCTGGCGTGGCGTCTCATGAATGATGTGGATACGCTGTGGTATGACGGAGTGGAGGTGTCGGGTAGTGACCGCAAGACTAGCAGGAACCCGGGCACGAAATCCGAAGAATATCATATACTCTGTGAGGTCCACCAATCTATCGCAAAGCCGACGACTACCACTACCACGACCACGACCACGACTACCACATCAACTACCACGACAACCACGAGTACCACAACTACCAAGCAGCCTGAGAATACGACGACATCCACGACCACCACAACAACAACCACCGCGGAGCCTGAAAATACCACCACCACGACCACAGCGCAGCCCGAAGCATCGGAAGGAAAAGGGAGTGGGTACATAATTCTCATCGTCCTTCTTTTGCTTGCAGCCCTTATCGCCCTGCTACTCCTTGCTTACTGCTGCTTCTCAGCTGGCGGCGGGAAGGAGCTCACCCCGATGACACTGCGCGAGGTCACTGGTCTGCCGGTGCGCGCCGTGGAGCCCGAATCCTACGCCGCCCCCGACGAGGCATACGACATTCCCCAGCCACTGAGCTACCATTATGCGCAGGGGAACGGGGACGAGTGGTAGCGTGCTCCCATGCAGTGTTGGTAGTTGTAGCTATGAGCGGCGAGGCTCCTCGGCAGTGGCAGCAGTACGGCCGCCGTGCGCGAGGTGTGTCTTCCACTCATCCATCGTTTGTACCATTTTCATTATACGGTTACCGAGTAGTAACTTATACTCCCACAACCACTTGCCTTCCTTTATCTTTTATTTATTTAGAAATATGTTTGACTTTGTCAGACCATTGTTATGGGTATGGCCACTTTCTTTTTGTTAGCATCGTTTAGTCATTTATTGCATCGCGACCCGGCGCGTGCCTGAGCTCGGAGTGCTAACTAACGGGGTTGGTGATGGGCCTCACCGCTCGGGTGTGGCCGTGTCCCCGTTGTTAGTCCTATGCGCAATAGCAGGGCGTGTTCAGGCCCGTCTCGCCGGTGGTTACTTTTCATGTTAATTTGTAGGTTCATTTATTTATTTTATCCATTTGTATCACTGTGGTTATTACTCTTTACTTCTTTTTTTTACTACTGTGGGGTTTTGACTTCCCGGGTAGTGGACACGTTGTAATCACCAAGAATATGCGAGTTCCCCGTGCGTTAACATTTTTGTTTCCCGCCTTAGCTATACGTGTGCTGCCGCCCTTCTCTCTTCCTGCCCTCCAGCTCTCCCACACCCGCAAGATGGGGCTACGCACACCTTCGCAACTAACGGGCTCGATGAACTTGCGCGTGCCGATGGTTGTGTTTTGGCGGAGGAGGTGCTCCTTTGAAATTGTAGCGGACACCTTGTCGCCCACCGCTGCGGTAGTGCCGCCGTGGCAATGGGCGCCGGCTGCACTGCTTCCTCGCACCACGCACCCAAATCCCTATCGCTTCCTTTTTGTGAATGTGGGAGGGGCTTGTGGGTTATGTCAATATTTGAAAGAGTTTCACGCCGTGCCCGAGGTAAATGTTTTCCTACGTGCGCTGCCACCATTGTTTCCCAACTGTGTCTTATGTGCTCGACGTGGAAGGGGTGCTGTACTTCAAGGGCACGCTGCCCCCGAGGTGGGTGGTGCGTGTGTGCCACTGTGAGACATTGCTACCGTGCGACACCTTTCATTGCTTCTTTCTCAATTGTGTGTTGGCCCTTCGAGGTTTCGGTTCATAGGCAGTTGAGCATCTCGGCCCGTGTGTGGCCGATGTATTACATGGCGAATTCGTTATTTTGTTTCTCCTACAGCGCTATGGTGTCGTTCTAATGCCTTCAGTGCGGGGCTTTGCTTGAACGCGCCGCGTGTTGCGCGCACTGGGCTGTGGAAGTGGTGCTCCAGGCGTGCGCGTTACGCGGAGGCGGCGCTACTTGGCGCCCAAGTCTGCTGCTGCGTGTTTGACCCGCATGTCTTTGGTGATGTGCGTGGTACAATGTTTTACTTTGGGAATGTTGCGTGTTTATGCCCAATGGCGTGTAACTCGCTTTGCTTCGATGCATGAAGTGCGTGCCGTCGCCTGCTGGCAGTCGCCCGCCGCTCCAAGTGAATATTTGAGTCGCGTCCATTTCGTCGGAAAAATGTCTTGGGCGACGCATGTGCCTGCGATAACGTACGGGGCCCACTTCATTTATTCGGCCGTCGCGTGAGGGGCCAAAGTTTTGTTGAGAATTTGAGGCGCGATGCGGCGGGTGGTGGCAATCGCGTGTCTGTGCGTGTTGGGGGCGCTGTGTTTGACCCCTCGTGCGACTTGCCACCGGCTTGTGTGAGGCCCAATCCGCTGGGTATTGTGGTGCCGCTGTGATGGCGTTTATTATTATTATTTTCTTCTTCAGCTGCCCGCCGATGGAGTGGAGTTGAGTTGCCAGCGGAGCTGAGTCTGCGATTTCCCATGGAAGCAAACACGCGATCACAATTTTCAGCACGCGTGGGAGTTTTGACGTGGATTAAAATGACACGTTTGACCGCATCCACTTGGCAGCACTGCTGTTACACGGAGATGTTTATTTTATATGATTGCTGCTCGCTGACCATGACGTGATGTGGCGTTGCTTTCTTTGCACTGGTGCCGTTGTTGGCTCCCGTGCACTCGTATTTTCTGCAGCTGCATGTGTGCGGCGAATCAAAATGGGCGCTGTCGTTTTTGAATTATTGTTATTACACATCGCGCAGTTTTACCAGCGAGCCGTGGTACCGTAGTGGTGGTGGGGAGACATTGTGGTGGAAGCGCGAGATGTGTGATTCCATTTGCCTGTTGATGTTCTACTTCTTGGCCGACTTGTCACTCATTTTGGCCGGCGGTGCGTGTGCCCTTGTGTTTGGTTGTGCGGGAGGCGGGGCTATTTCTTTGGTGTATAAAGTGATGGATGGAAAGCTGGGGTTTGAGGCATGTTGCCGCACTGCCTTTCGTGCTGACGGAAATTCTGCAGCTGCGGGAGCCGGTGGCTGTCTTTTTCCGAGACCTCCTCCCCGCCGCTGCATGGCTCGGAGACCTTTTTTGCTTGGGGATCGCACACTCACTTTATTAAGACAACAAAGCCAAAGCTGAGAGGTGCAACGCGGTCGCCTTCCAGTACTGTTTTCATTGAGTGCATTTTGTTTAGTCGTGTGGTGTGCGCCGGGGTTGTCACGGTAGTGCCCAACTTGAGGTGGCAACAGTCCCTGCCGCCCAGTGCACGTTTCTTCCTTGGCTCTCAGCTGATTGATGCATTGGCCATACGTGTGGCACTGGCTTCTCTTTTGGTCATTTCACTTCCTGTTTTTCCCATCCGGGGTCACGCACAACGTGGTACCCGCAAGAAAGAGACGGGGTGGGAGGCAAGCGAGGCATTCATTTCGGCCGCAGCCCTCGCACTGTTACCGCTGCAATGGCCATCGCAGAGTCTGCAGCCGAATTTGAATGAGAAGTCGGAGGAGCTCGAGGTGGGGGCGCGTGTGTGGCTGTCGACGAGGAGATTTTCACGCACCGGGATGGCCACGCGTCGACACGAATAAAAATAAATAAAGTGAAGGAAAGGGAAGGGAAGGCGGTTGAGGAGGTGGTGCTGAGGAACTTCCACGATGCGCTCCCGTTGGAATGGCGAGGAGAGTGTAATCTGAGGAGCCCTTTTGCGTGGGCTGTGGAGGTGCCAGTGGTGGGGGTGTGTTTTTTCCCCCAAACAGCTGCAGGGGCGTGTAATTCTGGAGGAGTGCGCTAATGTCACTCGGGTCTTCCCGCTGAAAAGAGTTGTAGTTTCATTTTGCCCTGCGTTTGTGTGTGTGCCTGCGGCGCACTCAAGGCGTACGACAAAGCCCTTTTGGATGTGGCACCGAGTGAAAACAATCCGACAGCGACGGTGAGGGCGCTGGGTGGCCTCAAGAGCCAAGTCATAAAGGAGAGTTGGACGAGGCCCTCACAGCGGCTCCATGAAATGGGGGTGGACGAGAAATAAAATAAAACGGCTCTCCCGTTAATATGCCCTTGCGGGGGGAGGGGGCAAAGTGGGGGCTGTGGCTGTTGCTAGTTGGGAGGGTGAAATGAGACACGATTGGATGGGCGTGCAGGCTGCAGGGCATAGCTGGACGGTGACTTTACTCAATGCGTTCGGTGAAGTGGTGGAAGGAGGAATTGGAGGCGCTTGGCGATTGGGGAGTTTCTTTTCACTGTCCGGCGAGGCTTCAGCGCAACCGAGACGAAATGATTTATTGCAAATAGCGGATGCAACAGGGCTTGCGGCGCTGTACGCGAGAGGACAAACCGGGAAGACGTGCGCCACCCAACACATACACTGGAGCGGCTCTACCGCCTCGCCTCCGGCGGCCCCTCCTTGTTTTTTTTCCCTTTTTTATTCCTTCATTTTCCTTTTATTTCTAATGTTAAACCACTTTATCTTAAAGCATTGATACAGTGTAGTCACTGCAATAGTGTGGGAAGCCGTGGGATTTCTTTAGTTTCCACATTTACACACTCTCCTGCATCGAGGCAAGTCCTTTTACGTTTTAAATAAATCCATTTATTTCATTCAGTGGACCAGAGTAATGCATGACATATGTGATTATTGCCGCTTTTATTAACACGCGGTTGCGTGTGTGCGGCACTTAACCTTATGCTCTGGTGCGTTGGTGTTTTGGCTCCACTCCGTGCTGCCGCGGGTGTCTGCGCCCCTTTTTGCTCTTAGGCCCATGCGAACTGAAGCAGCACTGAGGGGAGAGAAAGGTCCGAGTGGGTGCCGTGCGGAGCATACGATCCCGCCTTCAGCCACGGCAGACCTCATGCAGGGAGCTGCTGCAGTGGGAGCTGGTGCTGGGTCACGCGGTGAGTGTTGAGGCCTCCCATCATTGTGACTTCGCAGCCGCCTCCTCTTCCTGTTGCACACCGTTGCTGCACTCGCTAATTCCTCCACTGCTGTGGATGGTCTGCTGTACTATTATTATTATTATTTCCCTCCTTTGCTTATCAGAGGCCAGGTGTTCCTATTCTCTGAGTATGTGTGGCGGTCGTTGCTGCTACGTTTTGTGTCACGTTACGGCATGCGGTGTGTTTCTCCTTCGTGAATATTGCAGCCCCTCAGCCACTCGTCTGTCATATTATTATTATTTCTTTCCTGACGCTTCATTGTGCGTTGAGCTCTTCTTATTTTCACTTCCCTGCTGCTCTGCCTGTGCTGGCGTTCACAGAAGCCATTGCGCTTTTGACGTCCTTCTTCCTTCACCCCGATCTCTTTTGTCAGCCCCAGACTCACCCGAGCAAAGAAAAAAGGAAATTTCTAAGAAGGCGAAGATATCGGAAACCACAATGTCTCCCGGAAGGAATGCCTTGTTTGCTTGCGGGACGATCCTCCGTGCGGTGGTTGCACTTCTCCTCCTCCAATGTGTGGGGCGCCCGTTGCGTCTCACGGCTTCGGCCGAAAAGGTTAATGTCAATGTCAAGAGACGGTTTTCCGCGGCGAATTACTACTTTGACCGTGGGGAGAGGTACATGGTGGACTACAGAACCTCCCGTCAATACTGCGAACGGAACGGCGCCGTACTCGTTGCCGACCAGTCGGATGCCTCGCACGCTGACATCGACAAGATTCTGAAGGCGTTCACTTGGAACGGAAATGTGGTAGCGTACCTCGGTGGTGACGCGTCGTACAGCGCTAGACCTCCGGATCGCAATTCGAGGAAATGCGTTGCGGGTTATTTCAGGACCTCGAAGTATTGCGTTTACCGCTGGAACCAAGGGCTGTTTGCTGATTCACAGCCAGGCGGACAAGGCGTTCCTTTCTGGCGTGGTTCCTTTCAAAGAGACCCCTCCGCGGAAGCAATGAACGGCTACCCGAGGTACTGGCGGGGTGACTACCCCAATCGGGGGCAACTGTACGTTCTGGCGTGGCGTCTCATGAATGATGTGGATACGCTGTGGTATGACGGAGTGGAGGTGTCGGGTAGTGACCGCAAGACTAGCAGGAACCCGGGCACGAAATCCGATGAATATCGTATACTCTGTGAGGTCCACCAATCTATCGCAAAGCCGACGACTACCACAACCACCACAACCACGACCACGACAACCACGAGTACCACAACTACCAAGCAGCCTGAGAATACGACGACATCCACGACCACCACAACAACAACCACCGCGGAGCCTGAAAATACCACCACCACGACCACAGCGCAGCCCGAAGCATCGGAAGGAAAAGGGAGTGGGTACATAATTCTCATCGTCCTTCTTTTGCTTGCAGCCCTTATCGCCCTGCTACTCCTTGCTTACTGCTGCTTCTCAGCTGGCGGCGGGAAGGAGCTCACCCCGATGACACTGCGCGAGGTCACTGGTCTGCCGGTGCGCGCCGTGGAGCCCGAATCCTACGCCGCCCCCGACGAGGCATACGACATTCCCCAGCCACTGAGCTACCATTATGCGCAGGGGAACGGGGACGAGTGGTAGCGTGCTCCCATGCAGTGTTGGTAGTTGTAGCTATGAGCGGCGAGGCTCCTCGGCAGTGGCAGCAGTACGGCCGCCGTGCGCGAGGTGTGTCTTCCACTCATCCATCGTTTGTACCATTTTCATTATACGGTTACCGAGTAGTAACTTATACTCCCACAACCACTTGCCTTCCTTTATCTTTTATTTATTTAGAAATATGTTTGACTTTGTCAGACCATTGTTATGGGTATGGCCACTTTCTTTTTGTTAGCATCGTTTAGTCATTTATTGCATCGCGACCCGGCGCGTGCCTGAGCTCGGAGTGCTAACTAACGGGGTTGGTGATGGGCCTCACCGCTCGGGTGTGGCCGTGTCCCCGTTGTTAGTCCTATGCGCAATAGCAGGGCGTGTTCAGGCCCGTCTCGCCGGTGGTTACTTTTCATGTTAATTTGTAGGTTCATTTATTTATTTTATCCATTTGTATCACTGTGGTTATTACTCTTTACTTCTTTTTTTTACTACTGTGGGGTTTTGACTTCCCGGGTAGTGGACACGTTGTAATCACCGAGAATATGCGAGTTCCCCGTGCGTTAACATTTTTGTTTCCCGCCTTAGCTATACGTGTGCTGCCGCCCTTCTCTCTTCCTGCCCTCCAGCTCTCCCACACCCGCAAGATGGGGCTACGCACACCTTCGCAACTAACGGGCTCGATGAACTTGCGCGTGCCGATGGTTGTGTTTTGGCGGAGGAGGTGCTCCTTTGAAATTGTAGCGGACACCTTGTCGCCCACCGCTGCGGTAGTGCCGCCGTGGCAATGGGCGCCGGCTGCACTGCTTCCTCGCGCCACGCACCCAAATCCCTATCGCTTCCTTTTTGTGAATGTGGGAGGGGCTTGTGGGTTATGTCAATATTTGAAAGAGTTTCACGCCGTGCCCGAGGTAAATGTTTTCCTACGTGCGCTGCCACCATTGTTTCCCAACTGTGTCTTATGTGCTCGACGTGGAAGGGGTGCTGTACTTCAAGGGCACGCTGCCCCCGAGGTGGGTGGTGCGTGTGTGCCACTGTGAGACATTGCTACCGTGCGACACCTTTCATTGCTTCTTTCTCAATTGTGTGTTGGCCCTTCGAGGTTTCGGTTCATAGGCAGTTGAGCATCTCGGCCCGTGTGTGGCCGATGTATTACATGGCGAATTCGTTATTTTGTTTCTCCTACAGCGCTATGGTGTCGTTCTAATGCCTTCAGTGCGGGGCTTTGCTTGAACGCGCCGCGTGTTGCGCGCACTGGGCTGTGGAAGTGGTGCTCCAGGCGTGCGCGTTACGCGGAGGCGGCGCTACTTGGCGCCCAAGTCTGCTGCTGCGTGTTTGACCCGCATGTCTTTGGTGATGTGCGTGGTACAATGTTTTACTTTGGGAATGTTGCGTGTTTATGCCCAATGGCGTGTAACTCGCTTTGCTTCGATGCATGAAGTGCGTGCCGTCGCCTGCTGGCAGTCGCCCGCCGCTCCAAGTGAATATTTGAGTCGCGTCCATTTCGTCGGAAAAATGTCTTGGGCGACGCATGTGCCTGCGATAACGTACGGGGCCCACTTCATTTATTCGGCCGTCGCGTGAGGGGCCAAAGTTTTGTTGAGAATTTGAGGCGCGATGCGGCGGGTGGTGGCAATCGCGTGTCTGTGCGTGTTGGGGGCGCTGTGTTTGACCCCTCGTGCGACTTGCCACCGGCTTGTGTGAGGCCCAATCCGCTGGGTATTGTGGTGCCGCTGTGATGGCGTTTATTATTATTATTTTCTTCTTCAGCTGCCCGCCGATGGAGTGGAGTTGAGTTGCCAGCGGAGCTGAGTCTGCGATTTCCCATGGAAGCAAACACGCGATCACAATTTTCAGCACGCGTGGGAGTTTTGACGTGGATTAAAATGACACGTTTGACCGCATCCACTTGGCAGCACTGCTGTTACACGGAGATGTTTATTTTATATGATTGCTGCTCGCTGACCATGACGTGATGTGGCGTTGCTTTCTTTGCACTGGTGCCGTTGTTGGCTCCCGTGCACTCGTATTTTCTGCAGCTGCATGTGTGCGGCGAATCAAAATGGGCGCTGTCGTTTTTGAATTATTGTTATTACACATCGCGCAGTTTTACCAGCGAGCCGTGGTACCGTAGTGGTGGTGGGGAGACATTGTGGTGGAAGCGCGAGATGTGTGATTCCATTTGCCTGTTGTTATGAAGTTTTAGGTTTGTTTTTTAAACCTATTTGTATAATTGCACTTTTTTGTGTGTGTGGGCAGATAGGAGTGCTGCATTGTACGTTTTGTACATGTGTATTGTCCTGGGCGGAGTGATACTTTTGGGGTTATTTTTGTTGATAATTAGTGGGGAGAAGGGAGTAAAATTACTATTTTCACTTTGCTTCCCCACTGTTATGGAAGGGCTTAATAGGGCATCTGTCATGTTGTGATTGTTTTGTGCTGTCGCAAGTTGCTGTTTATTTTTGTTGTCAGCAGAAACTCGTGCCAGATCGGGATAGTAGTGGCTGTGTGCTGCGGCACGATGGGGTTGACACCTTGTGCCATTTGGCCTAATTGACTTCAAGGAGCCGTCACATGTCCGGGATAATGCTGAGAGAAACTGGGGACGATGTGCGTAGTTATATGAGCCTTTACAAAGAGCCGATTATGTTCCGTGTGGACGGTGTCAGGAGTTCGTTAGAAGGTCCCAATGGAGGTCATCAGCCGACAGACGATGATATGCGAAAAGGGTAAAAATATTTACAGGGCGCTGAAGGCGAATGACAATTAAAACAGTTTGGTGGACAATGGAAGACGTTAGGTACATTTATTGAAGGGGCCCGTCAAGCAATACGCCGGACGGTGTTTTTTTATTTTATTTTCTGCGCAGGCGCTAAGCACAAAATGAACCATATAGTCAGAGGGATGAGTTGCTGACTGTTATACGCAGCGGCAGTAGCGGTGAGAGCAGGGACATCCGCGGGTTAAGCTTTTTGGCACCCCCCATGCCAGTATTGCCGCCACAGCACGGGGACCGAAGTTGAAGGGGCGATGGGGAAGTGGAAATCGCTGAGTTCAGATGCTGTGCACGCATTGGCACATTTATGCCAACATCGCAACACGTGGGAAGCTCGCGCTACAAACCCAACGTCGGTCACGAATAATTTGGATAACTTAACGAGTGTCATCGTCAATGCCACGCCCATGTCGGGGGGGGGTTATGCAGTTGCTGCTCAAACGCTACGAACTACACGTGAATACGGTACCCCCCCCGCCCCCGACGGTATCACCGGGCGAAAGTGAAGCAGACGGGGAAGAAAGGTGCGGTGGTTCGATTGCCTTCAGGGCGCACTCCGTCAGGTGGCCCCGTTCCGGATGCGGGCGGAGACAATAACAGCAGCAGTGGTACCGCAGGAACTGAAACTAATAGCGGCAAGGGGGAAACCACAACGTTGTAAAAAGAAGTCGGTTGTAGAAAGAAGGTGGACGATGGCGCCACGCCGAGTAGCGTGAGGATCAGTACGCCGGGGCGTGTGGTTGCGGGCGGCACTTGTCATTTTGCTTCTTCTATTTGCGTTGGAGTGCTTGCTTTCCACTTGGTGCGTGACCAGCGGTAGCAGGGGGATGTCGGAGCGAATGTTTACGCCGCCACGGGAACCACGACCGGGAGAGGGGCTCCGAGCGGTGGACGTGCATATTTACAACAAAGTTAATGAATTAAAATAGAAAAGCCAACTGCTGATATATACGAAAAAGGGTAAAATGTGGATAAATACACCAATAATAATTAAGAGTGAATAACTGGAAAAAAAAAGAACCAATATTTCATCATCTGATTTAGTTTAAAGAAACATATGTTCATTCAATAAACAAACTGAGTGAAATCTCGGTTCTGATGTTTTAGTGCTTTCTAGATGAATCACGTTTTGGTCCCATTTCTTCCTTTAAGCCCCGCAGGGTAGTGGCGTGAGCCACCAGTAAAAACAGCAGTTGATACCGTCTCACAATGCTTGTTTACTTTAGCCTTCCCTCGTTCCTGCTTTCTTTATGCTCCATTTCCCCTGAACACATTTCAGGGCTGTGTCGTTTTTGCTTTATTTTTTTTGCTGTTGTTGATATTCCCTGTACTGTACTCCAGCTTCACCGTTGACAACCAGTGAAATGTCTAGGAACAAGTTTCCCTCTGGTGTTTTGACCGCTTTACACGACAATTCCCCCCATTTTTTCACCCTCAAGACCTTCAGGTTTCTTTGATACCCCCCTAAAAAGAAGCATTAGGTCGTCCATGAGTGGAGAGGTGTGCTGCCTTCCGCAGCTAAAAAGTGCCCGCGCTCCTGCTGAGCGAAGGACTGGAGGGTTGTGGGAACCTCGTCCGTGGGAAATGTGATGGTGGAGCTTGCGACGGGGAACGTTCGTTCGCCTTGGCGAGGGGTGAGGGTCCGATTAGAGTGTCGCGTCGTTAAATGCGTCCTTGTGCCAGAAATCGCTAATGGCATGGTCGAAAAAGGCTCGTGTGTGTGGGTTAGCCATCGTTGGTGGGTAAATAAAGCGAATTTGACTATGGAGGGCCGAGGCGAGCGGGGATATTGATGCCAAGTTTCGAGATCTGAACGCTCTTGATTTTTTCGGTAACGTGTCGTCAAGGTGCCTACGGTCTCAACCCCGAGGGGTTTACAAACCTAGCGGGCCTCCGCAACAGGCCCAGGGATTACGTGAGAAGTGAGGCACAGCGAGGCGAGCTCATGAGTTGTATGTGTAGCATGTCGGCTTGCCTGAATGTAAACATGTTGGAAGCTGTCCGTTCCACGCAAAAACAAGGCGCACGGACTCTCAATGACTGGGCGCACCACCAGTATTCCGTGGAGGTGGATCGAATGGCGGCGAGGGTCATCTTGACATGAGCTGTGAAACAATTCCCTCAGAGCACGGCTGGGAGGAGATTTGCCCAATAAAATTGCGTAGCCCGCAGTAACTTTCCACAGACACTCTTTACCCACCCTTACGATGTGAGGCTTTAAAGCCGCGTGATGATACGACTCGCCAGGGATCGGAGGCCGATGGGTGGGGATCCGTCCTCAAAAGGGTTGGGGAGGGTTCATCGTCTTATGCGCGCGCTGTTGAAAGTTTTATACCACATGCCGAGGAAGCGGAGAAATATAGTGCGGAACATGGAAGGCTCCATGTCTCAAGGCCTTCGCTTCCAACCGTCGATGCCTTCCTCTCTGTGAAGGAAGGTAATGCGAAAAGCGTACCAGCATTGTCTTTACTAAAGTTGTGGCTGAGGTGACGCCCCAGCCGGTCCACGTGAATGGGGTTAATGCACCGAAGCATTTTGCGAGAGAATGAACGGGACATTTAAGTTCTGGGACTATTACGCCTCCGTCGCTGGTCGGGATATTATAAGTACCCACAGCTTCTGGGTAGGGGGGCATTGCTGTTGCAGAGTTTGAAGACGAAACATGGCCTCGGGCTTAGAAAGGAATAACTCCGGAAAATGAAAGATTTCCCTTCTGGGACCATATTCAGCAATTTCCGGATGTCACTTGATGCAAACCAAATCCATGAGGTGTACGGCGGGAACATGAAATTTTCTGCCGGTGAGACGTCTTTGCCTTGCTGCGAAATGCCTTTTGAAAAGTTGCGTTTCAGAGTGACAACCCGCTGGAAGTAGCCTTAACATACACGACATCCAATATTATTTCTCTGTGTGCGGTGTTTGCTCGCAAATACGATCCTGCTCTCAACGGGCGGCCTAACCATTAAAACTTCTCCTGCCGCTCCTTCTTTATTCTTTTTTTTCTTTGTTTTTTTTTTGCAAATGCCCTCCACAGGTAGGGAGGTTTGTTAGAAAGCTGGTCAAAACTGAAATCTCACCGAAAGGAGGGGAGGCCACATGATCCACATAACTTAGCAATTTATTAAGCTGTTTTTTCCTTTTTTGAAAGCCTGCGATATGAATGGTTTTGGGCTTATTATCTCATGACAAATAACCCTCATTTCCCACTGCTATCTGCAAGACGTGTAATTTTAGAAATCCCACCAAACACAACCCTCTCCGCCCCGCACGAGAGGCGGCTTAAAGACACCTTCGGCTCTTCCGTTTCATAAGCAAATTTTAAGAAACTTATTGATCATAAAACCATATCGGTGTAACACTAATTTGGAGTAACACGGCCGTGTCCCTTTGGCACAAACGGTTATTTTTTATTATTATGTATATTATCTTATCCGTGGTGAAGAAATATAGGGCCTAAATTATTCACAAACGTAAACATTGGGTGAGGTTTAAGGTCCGCACGTTAATTCGCATTCACATTGAATACCTCATATATTTCAGAATCTCCTTATGATTCGATAGAAATAATTAAAATAACACACACATTTCATTTTAAACCATGGATTTCCATCCTGACGCCTCCCATCCAAAAGCAGAGATACATCGCCCACAGCGGGTGCGGGATGGGGACGTAACCAGAAACAAGCGATGCGGAAGCAAAGAAATATGAGACACGAACACCGCGAATGGGCAAAAGTAAAAACAAAACAAAACATTCTCCGCTCCCCCCCCCACAACTCGCCCATTGCTCGGCGGTTGGGTGGTTCCTCCGGGCGCCCAACGGGGGGAAATCTCTTGTCGAAAGGGCATCCCTCTCAACGTAAAAAGAGAGAAACACTTGCAAAAAAAAATATTTAGAAATAAAACAATTTTTCTTACTTTATTGATATGAGAAGCATCCAGTAACACAAAATAAACCACTGCGTGAAAAATGAAAACTAAAAGGGAAATTCTCATTATCTTAGAGACACATTTTATGCAAACGGGTGGCTATATTGGAAAAATGTGGAGTAATGCAAGTAGGAAGAAGCTTTGAAAATGTTTTTGAAAATTCGAATATTTGTGAAAAGAAAATTGATGGCCCAGTGGCGAAATTGGAAATGGCTGAGGACTCTCAGAAAGGACAGTCTGCGGTAAACGTTTTTTTGTTTTCAAACATTGCATTAAAGTGGAAAGGGCGATTGGGATTCTTAGGAATCGAAAGAAGACTCGAAATTACACGCAATAATAGTGGAAAATAAAAGGGATGTAACAGGGTATAAGCAGGAAAGCAGGTGAATCAGATGGAAGCGGTTGATAAGAGAAGAAATAGTTGTTGGAATACGACCTTCTAAATGTGACATTAGGAATTGAAAGAAAGGCTTGAATAGAGGCAAGTTCAACAAAGTTACTCGGAACGAGAGTGTGCCTACGTCGAAATCAATGAAAAGACAGAGATCCTCCGAGGCACCCACTCGAGGAGATACGAAAGTGTTGATATACGGTGAAAAGGACAATTACTGGTGAGAAAATTGTCAGAAAAGAAGTTGTTGAGATCTGCTGAGCTATTTTAACTTGGAATTGTAAAGAGAAAGCGTGGGCCATACATTGGACACGCGGTAGGAAAAGAACGGCTCTTGCACTATAGTGATTTCACACACTGTTACTAATGGCTGTGCTCGAGGATGCGCCATCCCTTGAGCACCACAACAAAACTAGAAAAGGTAGTGAAAATGGTCACCGGTCTCAGGGCGGGATGACACTAAGGCGGGAAGGGACTGGTGGGTGGTGTGCAAGAAGCTATTGAAAGGGCGGCACCGCGAACAGACCCCCGCAAGGAAGGCCCCAGGGGAGATGCCTAAAAGTCAAATGTATGGGGACCCAGCCGGAGGAAAGGACGATCGTTGGTTGAACACCATCATCGATGCGACCACCAAGGCGGTCTTGAAGCAGCTGTATAATTACCAATATGTAAAGGCAAAACCGAACGGCAAGCATGTGCCAAAGAGGTCATCGACCCGGGCCCCGCACCCAGGGCTAGGGAACAAGAAAGCAATGCAACAGAAACTGGGCAAAAACTCACAAGGGACAACTCCCGGAAGGAAGGCAACCGAGACAAAGCCACCCCTGGCGGCTCAGCAGCAACGGCATTCATGGGCACAAGTAGCCAAAAAACAGCCAGGGCTGAAGCCGACGCAGAAAACCCCCACAAGGAAGACAATGAACGCTGGGCAACCAAAGCAGCCAACACCGCAAAACCAGCAGGAGAACCCAGTGGCACTCAATCCCTTCGAGCAGGAAGGAAAAATAGAGGAACTGTGGGCAGAAGCAAACAAAGTGCGGCACACCTGTACCGCCGTTTCTTAGATGTACGGAAGCATTGGTGGAATACATGCTTCCAGGCAACCACAAAGTTCCACTGTCCGGCCTGCGGGTACGCAAACCCTCAGGAGGCAGTGACCCTGCAACACTGCAGGGAACAACACCCGCAGGAAGGGAGGCTCCAACCGTACAGCCTCCAAAGGGACACGGACAAGGTCCAGTTCGTTGGCCCCTCCTGCGCGGTATCGGCTGTGGTGTCGGTACTGTCCCACCTTGAGGAAGAGAAGAAATCCTTCCATCCCATGGTGCGGCAGTGCTACACCCAGCCGTCCAGGCAGGCAACACAGGCCCTGGTCCAAGGCCTGCAGCTCAGCCTGCCGACGGCGCCTGCCACTGTCCTGGAAGCCCTGGGGAGCGTCGACCCAGGTATAACCCGCTGCTTCCAGGCAGCCATGGTCCAAGCACGGCAGTGCAGGCGGTGTGGTCGGTCGGAAGGGAACACGCAGCAACAGCAAAGTGCCCGACCACACTTTGGACTCCTCAAGGTGCAGCCGACCAGACATGCACCCATTGAGCTGTCGCACGGACAACTAGCGGCAGCGTATACAGAGGAGGTCCTGGACCCCACGGTCCCATGCGTAGGACCATTGGGTGGTCCTGCCCACCACCCGCAAGCCACCGCAGTGGTCACCGCCAGGACCTTTGGTGATGCAGTGGCCCTGGAAATTGGGCTATGGGGTGAGGAGCAGGTGGGCCTCAAGAGGATACCGGCCGATATCCTCTTGCCTCACGGTAACGGCTCCGCGACCTACGAGCTGGTCGGAGCCGTTATAGCCGCCACGCCAACCCATGTGGTGGCCGCCATCCCACGCACCGTGAAGAAGCGGCGCCGATGGGACATCATCGATGGGATGGTGAAGCACACCGTGAGCGACGCCACAGTCGACCCCCGCAAGGTCGTACTGTGCATCTACCGTCGCCAGGAGGAGGACCTGGTGACACTAGACGAACTGTGGGATGAGCAGGAAGAGGACCTCTCCGCCATGGAGGCGACAGCCGATGCAGCCGCCCAACAACAGTCACTAAGACAAAAGAGGTTGATGACCCCTAAACTGGGACGCGTGGATGGAAGCGGTCGACGAGTGTATGGCCTCCGTACCCCAAGGCACACCCCAGCTAACAGCAACAGCAACGACACCAACGGTAACTGCAACAACCACAGTGACAGCACTGGGGAAGAGAACCCCCAGGCTGAAGTCCTCCCCACACCGCAGTTCTCCCACAGTGAGAACCTACCACGGCAGGAAACCTACCACTGCCCTGTGGAAGGCTGCGGTGTGGAGTTTGATGGAGCACGCCGGTGGGAAGGACTCAAGTCCCACATACACGGCACACACCAGGAGGAGGAGCGAAGAGCCCTGTCCAACGACACCCTCCTCCAACATGGGTTGGTAAGGTGTGACAAATGCTCCTATATGATCCCGGCGTCGAACAGAGCACGGGCGACGCATGTTCCCAACTGCGGGCAGTATCACTCGCGGAAGGAGAACATCCGGCAGAAGCGGGCTGCCGAGCGGGAGGCAACCGAAGCCAGCGGGAGCAGTACCGCAGTCAAAGTACCAGCGCGACCGGTGCCACAAAGGTTGCCAATTACCAGCCAGTGGTACGAGACACAGTACCTGGAGCAGAACCCATGGCTCCAGGAAAGCATCCCCACCAAGCGGTACCTCCACAGGAAGGAGTGGCCGCAATGGCTGGAAATCTGCCGCACCGTCCTCCTCGGGTATTCGGCCTCAGCACAGAGAGAGCGCCATACCCGCCAGGTAATGCTCCTGGACTTGGTACGGACCCACCTACACCAGGGTCCCTCACCTAAGGCCAGGCGGCAGCAGGAGGCACGTTCCCTACCACCAAGGGCGCAGCAGTCGGACAAGGAGGAGGAGGAAAAGCAGCGTATGACAAAGAGGGTGGAAACCCTATGCCTCCTCAGCGCCACGGGGAAAGCGGCAAAACTCCTCACGGCTGAACCGTCCCAGCCGGTGGTGTACAGCTCCGAGATGACCCGGAAGATAGACGAGCTGTACCCACAAGAAGAAGAGGAGCCAGGGATCCAGTACAGGCCCCTCCCTAGGCCACCGGTCAACCAGCCGGGGATTGTGGCCGTGGACCCTGAAGAAGTGGCGAAGATAATCGCCCGCCGGCTTCACGCGGTGCAGCCCCAGGATTGGATGGGTGGACCAGGGAACTCCTGTACCCACTCACCCTCGATGCCGCGTTGAGGATGGAAGTGGCGGCGGTGGTCCGAGACATCATCAACGCCGATGTCCCGGAAGAAGTCGCACGCCGCCTACGTGGCACGAGGCTCACCGTCCTCCAAAAGCCGAACGGAAAGTATGGAACCATTGGAGCGGAGAGTGTATGGGCTAAGCTGGCGTCACACCTGGCAATTACCCGGGTGACGAAAGTCATAGACGCCCAGTTCAAGTCCATACAGTATGGCGTCGGTGGCCGCATTGAGGAGGCCATCGCTAAAATACGCGCCGACCTGGACCGCATGGGAAGTCTGGCCATGCTGGACGGTCGCAACGCGTATAACGCCATAAGCCGGCGTAAAATCCTTGAGGCGCTGTACGCTACGGCCCAGTGGTGCCCCTTGTGGAGCATCACAAACCTGCTCCTGGGGGCACCGGGTGTCGTAGGGTTCTATGAGGGTGGAACCCTACGGCACACCTGGGCGTCTACGCGGGGAGTCCGGCAAGGAATGGTGCTCGGACCCCTGCTGTTCTCCATAGGGACCCTGGCCTCCCTCCGGGCGCTGCAGGAATCTTACCCGGAGGCCGCCATCACGGCATACCTGGATGACGTGACCATTGCAGCACCGCCCGAGAAGCTGCAGGAGGTATGCGAGGCCACCGCTCAGGCAATGGAGGACCTTGGTATTGTCATGAATAATGATAAGACCGAGGTCCTAGAGCGGGCAGGTGCCACGGGCTTCACAGCGGGAACAGTGAAGCCGTGCGCACGGGTCCTGGGGGCGTACATAGCGCCCGATCCCGAGAGCCCCCTCATCCGTGAGGCTGTGCAGAAAAAGGCCAAAGAAACGGACCGCCTCTTCCAAGCCCTCGTGGAGCTCCCCCTCCACCTTAGGACCAAGTGGAGGGTCCTGTCGTTGTCAGCGGCACCGAGGATAACGTTCCTCCTCCGCAACCATGCGGCGCTGCACACACAGGAGGCAGCAGCCTGGTATGATGACCGCACCACCCAAATGATGGAACACATCCTGGGTGAGCGGTTGTCCCAACGTGCTAGGGACATCGCAGCACTTCCCATTAGCATGGGAGGCTGCGGTATCAGAAGGCAGGCGGAAGTGGCAGAATACGCCCACCAAAGTGTTGGCGAGAAGGGCCGGCAGCAACAGCTGGCGTTGGAAGCCGAGCAACACCGTAGGGACGACCTCTACGCCACCCTTGGGGGTGCTGATCGTCTGGTGTTCACGGCCAACAGCGCAGCTGGAGCCGGCAGGCCCCTCACCGACGCCCAGGTACGGGTGGACGATGCCACCTTCACCGTGTACATGCGTGAGCGTCTGCTCATGCGCGTGCTGCCGGAGGGCACCCGGTGCTTGTGTGGTGAGGACGCGTCCAACCACCACGTCCACACCTGCACCAGGGTGCACAACAAACCCCGTCAGTTACGACACGACATGCTCAATGCCGTGTTCGCTAACAACCTCCGGTTGTGTGGGTTCCAGTGTGCTACGGAACCACACCTCCATGAGGCAAGCAAGAGGAGACCGGACATCCTCATTGCGGGGCTGGATACGTACGCCGTGACGGACCTCACGGTGACGTACCCAGGGCGGGTGACGACCGGTGCACCCACCACAGGCTCTGGGAAGGCTACCGCCTTCGATCCCATGAAGGCGGCAGTAGTCCGCTACCAAGAGAAGGAGCGGAAGTACGGCTACTGGGCCATACAAAACGGTCTAGCCTTTGCTCCCTTCGTTATGTTAACGAATGGGGCTATATATGGGAAAAGTCGGGACTGGCTGCACCGCGTGCTGCGTGGCCAGGACCACCGACTGACCGTCACCTCGGCCTTTGATGGTATCACAGCCGAGTTAGTGACGTCAGTCCTCCGTGGGAACGTCCATGTGTACCGGGTGGTCCGTTCCTACGGAGGGGGAGCCCTCACACTCCCCGATGTATAAATAGACAGTCTGGTACCCAACCCCACCCGGAGGATGTAATTGAAGGAAAGGAATGGAAAAATGTCATGAAATTTTGAGGGTTGTGCAAATTGTCGTGTTATATAGGCAAAAATGAGTGTACCCAGATGTGTAATATGAATGTTATATAGGGGTATGGGGTGTACCAGCTGTAAAAAATGGTAAAGAAGAAAAGTAAAGAATGGAAAAAGAGAACGAAATACGCGGAGAAAAAGAGAGAAAGAATAGAGAAATGAAAGAAACCACCCCTCTTTCAACAACAACGGTCACGTAAGTGGCCAGTGATCCTAGAGATCACACTGGTGCCCCGCATAGTCCGGGGGGGATATGGAGGTCAACAAAGGGTGACCACAGTTAGCTGCGGAGGTCGGGGCAGCTAATAAAAAAAAAAATAATAGTTTCCCTCCTACATTGTTTCTGTACTATAATGATGTCTCACGGGATAGATACGTTCGGTTCCCAGAGGTGGACACATATTAGGTCACCTGTGCCACCTCTGGGGACCCCACAAAACACAAGTAGTAAGATAGGCAGGAAGGACAGGCGCCGGTCCCGTGGCGGGATGACACTAAGGCGGGAAGGGGACTGGTGGGTGGTGTGCAAGAAGCTATTGAAAGGGCGGCACCGCGAACAGACCCCCGCAAGGAAGGCCCCAGGGGAGATGCCTAAAAGTCAAATGTATGGGGACCCAGCCGGAGGAAAGGACGATCGTTGGTTGAACACCATCATCGATGCGACCACCAAGGCGGTCTTGAAGCAGCTGTATAATTACCAATATGTAAAGGCAAAACCGAACGGCAAGCATGTGCCAAAGAGGTCATCGACCCGGGCCCCGCACCCAGGGCTAGGGAACAAGAAAGCAATGCAACAGAAACTGGGCAAAAACTCACAAGGGACAACTCCCGGAAGGAAGGCAACCGAGACAAAGCCACCCCTGGCGGCTCAGCAGCAACGGCATTCATGGGCACAAGTAGCCAAAAAACAGCCAGGGCTGAAGCCGACGCAGAAAACCCCCACAAGGAAGACAATGAACGCTGGGCAACCAAAGCAGCCAACACCGCAAAACCAGCAGGAGAACCCAGTGGCACTCAATCCCTTCGAGCAGGAAGGAAAAATAGAGGAACTGTGGGCTGCATCAAATAAAGCGCGGCACAACCTGTACCGCCGTTTCTTAGATGTACGGAAGCATTGGTGGAATACATGCTTCCAGGCAACCACAAAGTTCCACTGTCCGGCCTGCGGGTACGCAAACCCTCAGGAGGCAGTGACCCTGCAACACTGCAGGGAACAACACCCGCAGGAAGGGAGGCTCCAACCGTACAGCCTCCAAAGGGACACGGACAAGGTCCAGTTCGTTGGCCCCTCCTGCGCGGTATCGGCTGTGGTGTCGGTACTGTCCCACCTTGAGGAAGAGAAGAAATCCTTCCATCCCATGGTGCGGCAGTGCTACACCCAGCCGTCCAGGCAGGCAACACAGGCCCTGGTCCAAGGCCTGCAGCTCAGCCTGCCGACGGCGCCTGCCACTGTCCTGGAAGCCCTGGGGAGCGTCGACCCAGGTATAACCCGCTGCTTCCAGGCAGCCATGGTCCAAGCACGGCAGTGCAGGCGGTGTGGTCGGTCGGAAGGGAACACGCAGCAACAGCAAAGTGCCCGACCACACTTTGGACTCCTCAAGGTGCAGCCGACCAGACATGCACCCATTGAGCTGTCGCACGGACAACTAGCGGCAGCGTATACAGAGGAGGTCCTGGACCCCACGGTCCCATGCGTAGGACCATTGGGTGGTCCTGCCCACCACCCGCAAGCCACCGCAGTGGTCACCGCCAGGACCTTTGGTGATGCAGTGGCCCTGGAAATTGGGCTATGGGGTGAGGAGCAGGTGGGCCTCAAGAGGATACCGGCCGATATCCTCTTGCCTCACGGTAACGGCTCCGCGACCTACGAGCTGGTCGGAGCCGTTATAGCCGCCACGCCAACCCATGTGGTGGCCGCCATCCCTCGCACCGTGAAGAAGCGGCGCCGATGGGACATCATCGATGGGATGGTGAAGCACACCGTGAGCGACGCCACAGTCGACCCCCGCAAGGTCGTACTGTGCATCTACCGTCGCCAGGAGGAGGAGCGAAGAGCCCTGTCCAACGACATCCTCCTCCAACATGGGTTGGTAAGGTGTGACAAATGCTCCTACATCATCCCGGCGTCGGACAGGGCAAGGGCGACGCATGTTCCCAACTGCGGGCAGTATCACTCGCGGAAGGAGAACATCCGGCAGAAGCGGGCTGCCGAGCGGGAGGCAACCGAAGCCAGCGGGAGCAGTACCGCAGTCAAAGTACCAGCGCGACCGGTGCCACAAAGGTTGCCAATTACCAGCCAGTGGTACGAGACACAGTACCTGGAGCAGAACCCATGGCTCCAGGAAAGCATCCCCACCAAGCGGTACCTCCACAGGAAGGAGTGGCCGCAATGGCTGGAAATCTGCCGCACCGTCCTCCTCGGGTATTCGGCCTCAGCACAGAGAGAGCGCCATACCCGCCAGGTAATGCTCCTGGACTTGGTACGGACCCACCTACACCAGGGTCCCTCACCTAAGGCCAGGCGGCAGCAGGAGGCACGTTCCCCACTACTGATGGCGCAGCAGTCGGACAAGGAGGAGGAGGAAAAGCAGCGTATGACAAAGAGGGTGGAAACCCTATGCCTCCTCAGCGCCACGGGGAAAGCGGCAAAACTCCTCACGGCTGAACCGTCCCAGCCGGTGGTGTACAGCTCCGAGATGACCCGGAAGATAGACGAGCTGTACCCACAAGAAGAAGAGGAGCCAGGGATCCAGTACAGGCCCCTCCCTAGCCACCGGTCAACCAGCCGGGGATTGTGGCCGTGGACCCTGAAGAAGTGGCGAAGATAATCGCCCGCCGGCTCTCACGCGGTGCAGCCCCAGGATTGGATGGGTGGACCAGGGAACTCCTGTACCCACTCACCCTCGATGCCGCGTTGAGGATGGAAGTGGCGGCGGTGGTCCGAGACATCATCAACGCCGATGTCCCGGAAGAAGTCGCACACCGCCTACGTGCCACGAGGCTCACCGTCCTCCAAAAGCCGAACGGAAAGTATGGCCATTGGAGCGGAGAGTGTATGGGCTAAGCTGGCGTCACACCTGGCAATTACCCGGGTGACGAAAGTCATAGACGCCCAGTTCAAGTCCATACAGTATGGCGTCGGTGGCCGCATTGAGGAGGCCATCGCTAAAATACGCGCCGACCTGAACAGCAGGGGTCCGAGCACCATTCCTTGCCGGACTCACCATCCGTCCATGTCGGCGCGTATCTTAGCGATGGCCTCCTCAATGCGGCCACCGACGCCATACTGTATGCCCTGAGGCAGGGTATACGCTACTCAGCACCCATGGAAGCCTGTGGTGGTAAAGTGTTTGGCATTGTAAGGACGTTGGGAATGAATTTCCAGTGGGAGGCTGTTGCTGTGTTATTTTTATTGTGGATCGAAATTCAAATGCTTTTGGGGAGCACTTCCGCATTGCCGCCATGTACACCAGGGTGCTTCCGCTTTAACACAGTGACGGTCGTTGGGAGAACAATGGTCCTTCTCGTCGCGCAATTGCTGAGAAGGAGAGGTCGTAGCTGAGTCAAGGCGTCGGGTTTGATGACGCTCAACGGATTCCGTATTCCACTTGCATCTGGCTTTGCTGTAGAACAGTAGGCGTCCAGCTGTGTGAGTTTCATAGTTGGAGAAGATGAGCACGGGGGCCTAGGACGGATACTGCAAATATGACAGGGCGACATTGCAACGCTTCCTAGCCATCAATTTGGCACATGGATATCGCTGGCCGGTAGCCTTTGCCTCTATTTTTATTGCCTTCCTCGTTTTTTGACATCAACCAATGCCAGAAGCGATTGAAACAACGTCATCTTATTATTTTACCGCCCTGTACCTATCTTGTAGTAAGATCTCTTTTTTATTGCCATTTCTCCGATGGTTAAGTAGTAAAATGAACTAATCACGTTGATCGGTTGCGGGGGAAGCGAGGGTAAGTGGACTTTGGAAACGAACGTCAAGGGCGGTCTTCTGGCACACTCGAGGGTTCTTTATGGTGTTTGTGCTTATAATCGCCTGACCTTGAAAGCCGCCTCGGTGGGATGCTCGAAATGACGCCCCCTGCAGGAGATTCATAATTTGTCTTGTCTGGCACGTACCACCTCCGGTTAGGAGTTCAGTCCCCTCATTATTCGCGGCGTGGTGACCGATTAATTTTTGACTTCCTGTTGCGTGTTTTCATTTTTTTGTACTCGACGAAGCGGGCGTTCGAGTAGGCAAGAAGCGCTCGGCTGATGAAACGTCGTTTCCGCGGCGACATGATGGAACTGAATTTGTTCGTCCTTGGTTGATGTCGAAATTGACACGAGGTCTAACCGCATTGAAGTTTCGATCCGGCCTGCCTACTGCATCGCCGACGGGTCCTAGAGTGTGCATGCGGTCCTTTAGTGAATTCGTTCAGGTAAGCATTCACGTTCTCTTCATTCTCACCGGGATGGAGTAGTGGCTTCCGGAGCTTGCACAGGTCCACCAGGGTCCTTAGCAGTTACAGGCCCCACTACGAAGGTCCCTTACGCCGCCTGACCCTCCAAGATCGGGCTTGTCGCTCTTGTAGGTGGACCCACCCCTAGAAAGTCAGGTTCCACTGCTAACTAGTGGTGGAGAGCCATGACCGGCGTCTGCTCGAGCCTCTCGCCCTTAAAAAGTTGAGCCATGGTGCCTCTTACTGTATGGAGGCCGTCCTTTTATATGTCGCTGCATTCCTTGCGTGCCTCCCGGTTTGGGGCCGGTGCGGGGGTTCCACGTTGCGCTGGAGTTTAGCCTTCTGGTGGTTGCTGATCGCGGAATTCGTTAATAGGCGCGGTGATATTTTGCTTGATAGGGTTCGATGGCGTAAGAGAGTCTTGGAATTTGGTGGTATGCCACAACTTTTCACGTGTTCTGGGCCCTGTAGGGAGTTGTGGCAAAGATAACGTAAGCTACTTTCCCCTCATGGATAGATAATTGTTCATAAACCTTATCCTGCGCGTGCATATGTAAATAGTCTTGTCGTAGCCATACATGATGTGCTTTGGGGGTAATGAGATAACTCATGTACATTCCTTTTCGTATGATCATCCTGGACATGGATTTCCTCATGGGTGAGCCGAGAGTTATGAGGACGAGTTCGACTGTAACAAACGGGCCGGGTAACACGTTAACGTGTACATGGTTCCATTATACATGCAACACGCCCCTGTATCTTATGTGGCGAATGCTTTATTGAGTACTGCGTTTAATTTTGGCTCTGCTGGCAGTAGGTGTTTGGGTGCCTGTATGTGTCGCATGTCTTTGGCATCCTCTTGTTTATTGTGTTGGCCTGCCCCTTGCTGTATCAATTTTATAATGCGCTCCTCGATCTGTTGTCGTCATGTTTGTGATTATTGACGGGCAGTGGACCTCTCTCTGGTGCGTAAGGAACCTGGTCTCTTTTGAACATGAGCATGGGGTTCAGCAAGGCCAGGTTATCATCCGATGAAGTGTACTTGCTTACTCGGGTAACGAGGCTGATATTACCCTTCCACATGCCCTGGGCCACCGTACATTACTTGGTGCATTGAACCTCTTGGCATGAACCACGGTGGGCGCGTCGCTTGACACGGGGGTTTCCGCGGGCTGAATGTCACCCATTATTTTTCCTTGTTCCATATACTGCAGCGCTGTGTCTGTGGTTGACAGTTTCTGACTAGGGTATTGAATTTCATCGGTTAGCATGGATGCTTCCTTTCCTTGACCTTTCACTCTCTGATGTACGAATGTCAGGGCTGCCGGTATCTTTTCTTGCACTTCGGATGTCATTGGATCTGTAACCGCCTTCTTCGATGATGATGTCTGTGAGTTATCCAGCCTTGTAAGTACTGTTTGCAATCCCAGGATCTGCTTGTCGCTCACCAATCGCATTCTGAGCTCCTCTGCAAAAGCCTTGGAATCCTCGGGCATTTCGTCAGGCCTTTCTCTTTGTAGTATTTCGTGGACCTCCCTTTCAAGAAGAGTGAGTCTCCGTGCAAGCCCGGTTATGGTTGTTCGGGCATCGATCAGCAACCGGTTCTCTTCATCTCTTTTTTCCCTTCCTTTGACCTTTCCCTGTGTCATCGATGTCCCATAAATTTGGCCGAACTGCTCGATCTGTTCCTCCTGTTTGGTTAACTTGGTCAGTTAGAGATTCAACCGTGGTCTGGAGCTGTCAGACTTCCGCTGTTGCTCCCTGTAGACCCGCTATTGTTCCATGAGATACCGTATTTTGTCGTAGCATCTGGCCGGGTAAATTTGTTCCGTCGGTGACCTCTTGCAGCGGTAAGGGCGCGTGGAGCTTGGTTTGTGGGTGGTATTACCTCGGGCCCGGGGCGTGCATGGCTTCTCGTCGCTTTCGTTATTTGGCCGCTGTGTTTGGTCGCGCCTGAATCCGCTAAATATTGAGCGTCTGGTCTTTGAGGGACTATTCGATGGAGAAGCACCTGAATCGTCAGAAGCAGACTGTTGAAAATCCTTGTCTCACCCCTCAAGAGATCGAGGCGTGCTGTTGTCTCTTCTTGGCGTGGGATCCTCTGGTCGTTGACGTAGGGACGTAGAGGTTTTCTGGCTTTGATAGAGTGTGACTAGTTGTCCTGACAGCCGCTCTTTAACTAGCTTGATCTTTTTGTTGGTCGCGTATTCTACGGTTTCCAGCACGTTCTGCATGAACTCAGTAAGTCTGATGCACCTTGATGTTGACAAAATATAAAGGTCTTTCGTTGTTTTCCCTGATCTGGTTGTGGCTGTGGTATTGTTATTATCCATGCATGAGATCAGTGCATATTTTGAAGGGTTGAGATTCATCTTTTTCTCCTTGTCGCATCTCCACGCCTTATGCATAATGTCGTGGGGGCCTCTTTCAAACTACATTAATATTGTCCCTTGACCATGTCCCTTTATACAGGAATTGTATTAATATCACATATCTTCCGTGTTAATCAGTGCTTGGTGTACTAGATCACGCACCGTGCTAGAGACTATTGAATTACATTGAATTCTACCATGCGCCCTAGTCTCTAGTATTCATTAGATATGGCTAAAAAGGACAAGGTCGGACGGTCGCAATCACCGGCACAGTTGGGGTTTTCCCCCGAAAGAATAATAATGACGGATGCGTCAACGTCGGGATGGGGGGCCATTGTATTGGATCGCGCCCGACATGAAATGACCATTACATTCGGTGCGAGGTGGCCGCCTAACTCCCCATTCACCGACAGTGGGCGTATCGCGGAGGCAGAGGCTCAGGCCCTTGTAAACGCCTGGCAGGAATTGAACCATAAGAAAGCTAAGAAAATACTGTTTGTATGTGACAATCCGGTTTTACAATACGCGCTTCTTATGTACAATTCCGGTAATACGGGTGTTGAGAAAATCCTTGAGCCAGTCTTGCACGGCTTGAAGTCTCAACGCATATGCTGGATGGTGCAGCTTGTACCATCGAAAGAAAATCCTGCAGACGAACCTTCGCGTCAGAAGGGAGTTTGTCAACAGAAAATCGACGCGTTGCTTAAGAACATATCCAACAGACCCACCATGGTGAGAGTTAAAGTCACTTAAGCAGCGACATCCACCCATGACCGGCGTGTTCCCATGGTTTAGCAAGGCAACACGGAAGAGAGCACAAAGTTGGAGAAGCTGTAGTATTGAAGAAGGTACAAAAGGAAGTATGAGTCTATAGAAAAAACACACGTTGCTGCTCCCTCACCCCTTTCATCGACAATAATGCAGGGTGCGCAACGGCGTCACTCTGCTGATTCTCCCTAAAGTCTTTGGTTAAGCAGTGGTTTCTTCGGAGTCCCTCCTCAGCCGAGCTGCTGCTTGACTGAAGCAGATGGACCAACTGACGTGGTCAAGCAGATTGCCGTGGGAGATAAATCCACAAAAGGTAGGAATTCGGGAAGAACCCGAGGGGTGGAGCGTTGGCCCGCAAGGTGGTGCGCGAGAAAGGCTTAAATAAGTCACACTTCGAAACGCGGCGTGCGTCTGTGATTATAATTCCCCACGTAAGCAATAGCGACGTGTACCAGCGCGCCTACCAGCGAAAGGTGACCATATTTTAAGCCGTATCGGGCCCATCTGATGTTTTGCCGAGTTGGGGGATCGACGAGCCTCGTGCCAGCATCACAGGCATTGAGGCTTGATGAAATAGTGCGTCTGGCGATGCGCCTTCAGAAGTCAGAGGCTCAGCGTGGCCTCCACCAAGCGGGCGTACGGCTTGTTAGGAAACCCCGTACTTGACGCATCGGAGGTCCCTGGATACTGAGCTGGAAGGCCGTGCTGCTGCAAACAAAGCGTGGGAATGTGAACTACATAACTTGGAGTTAAACCCCGATCAGCAAGCGGAGTGAGTACTTAGTGACGAAGACCTTACAAGAATCTACGTCAGTGCTCGCTGAGTTCAATTCTTCGCCCCTCAAATGCAAGAGCGGTACTACAGAAAAATAAATCAAGTATCACTATATTCAATGCTGCGAACTTCCAAAAAAGGAAATGAGCAAGACAAGACAGTCCACCAAAGCTGCAGACCGCACGAAAGAGTGATCATGGTAGAAGTACAAGCGCCAATACCAGATGTATTCAAAGGGAGCGGACAGTAAATAGGCCTTACACAGCTCTGGGGCAGAGAGTGCGAAATGAGGCAAAAACTATTTGAAGATGAGACAACATCGGACGATAATGCAGCGTTTGTTATCTCATATTGTCGCGATCGAACGTAGCGAATATTTAGTTGAAAAGGACAAACCCCCAGGTGACGCTGGCCACCTCTGAGTGGTGCCGGGGTTCAGCACTCGGTGTGCGAAGAAGCCACGCGCCTGCATTACTCCCGGCCCGACAGGATTGGGAACAGATATGAGACTTTCGGCTGCCCGAGGGGCAAGCAGGAAACACTGCCGACACTCTGGGGTAAATGAAGTTGTGAGGGTACTCCTCTGCAGGTGCGTACGTGCTTCACTTAAAATGCTCTGATTGCTTCTGCTTCTTAGCGGGTGTGGCGAGCAAAACCTTGAACCCATGATACGTGGCATCCAGTGGAATCCATCAACCAAAGAGGCTTGCTCTCGAGGGGCGGCTGCGTGAAGATACGGCCGTATTTCGCTTCATGTGGGAGACGCACTTGGCGCCAACGGAGTGTACTGCGCTCAAGAAAAGTGAAGGCCGACAAATAAAGCCGGCAGGGACTCATCACACGGTAGGAAAAGTCTCGATTTTGGTGAAGGAGGGTGTAGGGGTGATTGCAGAACTGTCCGTGACGGGTGTTCGCAACGCTCGTGTTTTCTGGCGGCATGGCGTTATCAGTCATGTCTGCGTATTTCCCCCGAAATGCGTGTGTTTGTTGCTGTGCGTTGAGATGCCTGTCGGAGGCAACGGGACAACTGGCTGCGGAAGTTGACGCAAATTCCCATCACATATTATGGGACCCGCCGCTTCTGGAGGACTCCTCGTGTGAGTGTATTGCCAAGTGGCATTTTGAGAAGGAACTGCAAATTGCGAACATTGGAAGAACAACGCGAGGATAGCCCGCCACATCAATCCGGTCGTCGCCGGGCGTCCCGCTACACCGAGACTGCGAGATCTCACGTTGGACCCACACGCTGAGCCCGGACAACGACTGTTGCCAGATCCCGTTCGGGGTGTGTACGGAGACGATTGTCCTGACCAACCCCACCCCGGAGCTTCGTGTGTGTGGAATAAGGCCAACTGGCAGGCGTTGCGAAATCCATGCGACATACACATCCACAAACGGTTGAGAATGCCAATGAGGCGTGCGGATGCCCCGAATGGAGCGGTAGTCTATGGGCGCACCAGCTCCGGGCAGACACGAAGCCCACTGTTGGTCACGGAAGTGTGTGCAACCGCCAAGATGGGCTGCGCGCAGGGCGGTCACTACAACCCGCCAGTTATTGGGTTCTTTCTGAGGATCAGAAGGGACATTTCGCTTCATTCAACTTTAATTATGGAGGGCATCACCGACGACAGTGCGTCAATATTATGTATAAAACGCTAGACTCCCAGGGTCATCGCAGGCACCAGTGGGGGCACCGCAATCATCAGGAAAACCCGAGTACCGCACTGGTCCGTACGCAAGACGGTAAGGCAACACATGTCCAAGGCAGCAGACAAGCACAATAGGTGTTGGGTCCGTACTAACGCTTTTGGTGCAATGGTGAAAGAACGAAATCCCGAAGCGTACGATTACTAACGAAATATTGTGATAAGTGTGAAGCGGCTTACTAAACAGTTAAGTATATTTGGAGGATGCTGTCGATGTTTGCTCCATGGAGCTAGGCACCGCAAAGCTTCGAGGAAAATAAATTCCAAAGGAGAAGCAAACATAATGATGCGGAGCCTACCCCAATATCTTAGTTCTCACGTTTTGTGGTGCACACACACTGAGGTTGAGATTGGCCGCCAGGCCCAAAACATTCTCCGCTCCCCCCCCCACAACTCGCCCATTGCTCGGCGGTTGGGTGGTTCCTCCGGGCGCCCAACGGGGGGAAATCTCTTGTCGAAAGGGCATCCCTCTCAACGTAAAAAGAGAGAAACACTTGCAAAAAAAAATATTTAGAAATAAAACAATTTTTCTTACTTTATTGATATGAGAAGCATCCAGTAACACAAAATAAACCACTGCGTGAAAAATGAAAACTAAAAGGGAAATTCTCATTATCTTAGAGACACATTTTATGCAAACGGGTGGCTATATTGGAAAAATGTGGAGTAATGCAAGTAGGAAGAAGCTTTGAAAATGTTTTTGAAAATTCGAATATTTGTGAAAAGAAAATTGATGGCCCAGTGGCGAAATTGGAAATGGCTGAGGACTCTCAGAAAGGACAGTCTGCGGTAAACGTTTTTTTGTTTTCAAACATTGCATTAAAGTGGAAAGGGCGATTGGGATTCTTAGGAATCGAAAGAAGACTCGAAATTACACGCAATAATAGTGGAAAATAAAAGGGATGTAACAGGGTATAAGCAGGAAAGCAGGTGAATCAGATGGAAGCGGTTGATAAGAGAAGAAATAGTTGTTGGAATACGACCTTCTAAATGTGACATTAGGAATTGAAAGAAAGGCTTGAATAGAGGCAAGTTCAACAAAGTTACTCGGAACGAGAGTGTGCCTACGTCGAAATCAATGAAAAGACAGAGATCCTCCGAGGCACCCACTCGAGGAGATACGAAAGTGTTGATATACGGTGAAAAGGACAATTACTGGTGAGAAAATTGTCAGAAAAGAAGTTGTTGAGATCTGCTGAGCTATTTTAACTTGGAATTGTAAAGAGAAAGCGTGGGCCATACATTGGACACGCGGTAGGAAAAGAACGGCTCTTGCACTATAGTGATTTCACACACTGTTACTAATGGCTGTGCTCGAGGATGCGCCATCCCTTGAGCACCACAACAAAACTAGAAAAGGTAGTGAAAATGGTCACCGGTCTCAGGGCGGGATGACACTAAGGCGGGAAGGGGACTGGTGGGTGGTGTGCAAGAAGCCATTGAAAGGGCGGCACCGCGAACAGACCCCCGCAAGGAAGGCCCCAGGGGAGATGCCTAAAAGTCAAATGTATGGGGACCCAGCCGGAGGAAAGGACGATCGTTGGTTGAACACCATCATCGATGCGACCACCAAGGCGGTCTTGAAGCAGCTGTATAATTACCAATATGTAAAGGCAAAACCGAACGGCAAGCATGTGCCAAAGAGGTCATCGACCCGGGCCCCGCACCCAGGGCTAGGGAACAAGAAAGCAATGCAACAGAAACTGGGCAAAAACTCACAAGGGACAACTCCCGGAAGGAAGGCAACCGAGACAAAGCCACCCCTGGCGGCTCAGCAGCAACGGCATTCATGGGCACAAGTAGCCAAAAAACAGCCAGGGCTGAAGCCGACGCAGAAAACCCCCACAAGGAAGACAATGAACGCTGGGCAACCAAAGCAGCCAACACCGCAAAACCAGCAGGAGAACCCAGTGGCACTCAATCCCTTCGACAGGAAGGGAAAATAGAGGAACTGTGGCAGAAGCAAACAAAGTGCGGCACACCTTGTACCGCCGTTTCTTAGATGTACGGAAGCATTGGTGGAATACATGCTTCCAGGCAACCACAAAGTTCCACTGTCCGGCCTGCGGGTACGCAAACCCGCAGGAGGCAGTGACCCTGCAACACTGCAGGGAACAACACCCGCAGGAAGGGAGGCTCCAACCGTACAGCCTCCAAAGGGACACGGACAAGGTCCAGTTCGTTGGCCCCTCCTGCGCGGTATCGGCTGTGGTGTCGGTACTGTCCCACCTTGAGGAAGAGAAGAAATCCTTCCATCCCATGGTGCGGCAGTGCTACACCCAGCCGTCCAGGCAGGCAACACAGGCCCTGGTCCAAGGCCTGCAGCTCAGCCTGCCGACGGCGCCTGCCACTGTCCTGGAAGCCCTGGGGAGCGTCGACCCAGGTATAACCCGCTGCTTCCAGGCAGCCATGGTCCAAGCACGGCAGTGCAGGCGGTGTGGTCGGTCGGAAGGGAACACGCAGCAACAGCAAAGTGCCCGACCACACTTTGGACTCCTCAAGGTGCAGCCGACCAGACATGCACCCATTGAGCTGTCGCACGGACAACTAGCGGCAGCGTATACAGAGGAGGTCCTGGACCCCACGGTCCCATGCGTAGGACCATTGGGTGGTCCTGCCCACCACCCGCAAGCCACCGCAGTGGTCACCGCCAGGACCTTTGGTGATGCAGTGGCCCTGGAAATTGGGCTATGGGGTGAGGAGCAGGTGGGCCTCAAGAGGATACCGGCCGATATCCTCTTGCCTCACGGTAACGGCTCCGCGACCTACGAGCTGGTCGGAGCCGTTATAGCCGCCACGCCAACCCATGTGGTGGCCGCCATCCCACGCACCGTGAAGAAGCGGCGCCGATGGGACATCATCGATGGGATGGTGAAGCACACCGTGAGCGACGCCACAGTCGACCCCCGCAAGGTCGTACTGTGCATCTACCGTCGCCAGGAGGAGGACCTGGTGACACTAGACGAACTGTGGGATGAGCAGGAAGAGGACCTCTCCGCCATGGAGGCGACAGCCGATGCAGCCGCCCAACAACAGTCACTAAGACAAAAGAGGTTGATGACCCCTAAACTGGGACGCGTGGATGGAAGCGGTCGACGAGTGTATGGCCTCCGTACCCCAAGGCACACCCCAGCTAACAGCAACAGCAACGACACCAACGGTAACTGCAACAACCACAGTGACAGCACTGGGGAAGAGAACCCCCAGGCTGAAGTCCTCCCCACACCGCAGTTCTCCCACAGTGAGAACCTACCACGGCAGGAAACCTACCACTGCCCTGTGGAAGGCTGCGGTGTGGAGTTTGATGGAGCACGCCGGTGGGAAGGACTCAAGTCCCACATACACGGCACACACCAGGAGGAGGAGCGAAGAGCCCTGTCCAACGACACCCTCCTCCAACATGGGTTGGTAAGGTGTGACAAATGCTCCTATATGATCCCGGCGTCGAACAGAGCACGGGCGACGCATGTTCCCAACTGCGGGCAGTATCACTCGCGGAAGGAGAACATCCGGCAGAAGCGGGCTGCCGAGCGGGAGGCAACCGAAGCCAGCGGGAGCAGTACCGCAGTCAAAGTACCAGCGCGACCGGTGCCACAAAGGTTGCCAACAGCCAGTCAGTGGAGGTACCGCTTGGTGGGGATGCTTTCCTGGAGCCATGGGTTC
The DNA here is from genome assembly GCA_002287245.1 of Trypanosoma congolense. NCBI lineage: Eukaryota > Euglenozoa > Kinetoplastea > Trypanosomatida > Trypanosomatidae > Trypanosoma > Trypanosoma congolense. Next base: position 43,014 of record NHOR01000228.1, on the reverse strand, counting down.
TGCTCCAGGTACTGTGTCTCGTACCACTGGCTGGTAATTGGCAACCTTTGTGGCACTGGTCGCGCTGGTACTTTGACTGCGGTACTGCTCCCGCTGGCTTCGGTTGCCTCCCGCTCGGCAGCCCGCTTCTGCCGGATGTTCTCCTTCCGCGAGTGATACTGCCCGCAGTTGGGAACATGCGTCGCCCTTGCCCTGTCGACGCCGGGATGATGTAGGAGCATTTGTCACACCTTACCAACCCATGTTGGAGGAGGGTGTCGTTGGACAGGGCTCTGCGGTCCTCCTCCTGGCGACGGTAGATGCACAGTACGACCTTGCGGGGGTCGACTGTGGCGTCGCTCACGGTATGCTTCACCATCCCATCGATGATGTCCCATCGGCGCCGCTTCTTCACGGTGCGAGGGATGGCGGCCACCACATGGGTTGGCGTGGCGGCTATAACGGCTCCGACCAGCTCGTAGGTCGCGGAGCCGTTACCGTGAGGCAAGAGGATATCGGCCGGTATCCTCTTGAGGCCCACCTGCTCCTCACCCCATAGCCCAATTTCCAGGGCCACTGCATCACCAAAGGTCCTGGCGGTGACCACTGCGGTGGCTTGCGGGTGGTGGGCAGGACCACCCAATGGTCCTACGCATGGGACCGTGGGGTCCAGGACCTCCTCTGTATACGCTGCCGCTAGTTGTCCGTGCGACAGCTCAATGGGTGCATGTCTGGTCGGCTGCACCTTGAGGAGTCCAAAGTGTGGTCGGGCACTTTGCTGTTGCTGCGTGTTCCCTTCCGACCGACCACACCGCCTGCACTGCCGTGCTTGGACCATGGCTGCCTGGAAGCAGCGGGTTATACCTGGGTCGACGCTCCCCAGGGCTTCCAGGACAGTGGCAGGCGCCGTCGGCAGGCTGAGCTGCAGGCCTTGGACCAGGGCCTGTGTTGCCTGCCTGGACGGCTGGGTGTAGCACTGCCGCACCATGGGATGGAAGGATTTCTTCTCTTCCTCAAGGTGGGACAGTACCGACACCACAGCCGATACCGCGCAGGAGGGGCCAACGAACTGGACCTTGTCCGTGTCCCTTTGGAGGCTGTACGGTTGGAGCCTCCCTTCCTGCGGGTGTTGTTCCCTGCAGTGTTGCAGGGTCACTGCCTCCTGCGGGTTTGCGTATCCGCAGGCCGGACAGTGGAACTTTGTGGTTGCCTGGAGGAACGTGGTCCACCAATGCTTCCGCACTTCCAGGAACCGGCGGTACAGGTTGTGCCGTACCTTTTCAGCGGCTGCCCACAGTTCCTCCACCCTCACCTCCAGGTCGAAGGGATTGAGTGCCACTGGCTTCTCTTTCTGCTGGTTTTGCGGTGTTGGCTGCTTTGGTTGCCTTGCTTGTCCGGTTTTTACTATCTTTCGCCTAGGGGTCCTTTGCAGTGTCTGCTTCTGTCCTTGTTTCTTGGCGCATGTCTCTGGGTGGTTTCTGTTCAATTGTGAGGTTGCCTTGGTTTTGATGTTCCCGTTTATTGTCTTTTACTTTTTGGGCGCGGCTTTCGGGTTTCACGTAGGAGGTTATTATTCTTTTTTGAATTTTCGTTTTCCGTTCTTACTAACTGCTTTGTATTGTCCCTTTTGTGAAGTACTTTCGTTACTTATATATTCCATTGTTACCTTTAAAGCGGCCTGAACCACATGCTGTACCAGTTCGCCTTCATTATTCCATTTAGTTCTCCAGTTTGCTTTTGGGGCCCGGGATGTGCCGCGGCCATTCGTTTCATGTGGCGTAAGAGGGGGTTTCGCTCTTGATTGTGAACCTTTCATATTTTCTTCTTTCCCTCGACGTATCTCCAATCATTCTCTGGCTTAACTTGTCGTGCCGTTTGGTTGAATCTTTGCTCTATGCTATTAGATGTATACTTTGTCTTTATTTGTTATCACCAGTAATTGTCCTTTTCACCGTATATCAACACTTTCGTATCTCCTTGAGTGGGTGCCTCGGAGGATCTCTGTCTTTTCATTGATTTCGACGTAGGCACACTCTCGTTTCGAGTAACTTTGTTGAACTTGCCTCTATTCAAGCCTTTCTTTCAATTCCTAATGTCACATTTAGAAGGTCGTATTCCAACAACTTTTCTTACCGTGGGTTTCCGAAGGTTCATTTGCTACATTGTTTCTTTTTTTTCCTTCTTCCTTCTTGTTTCATGCTTGTGCAGCACGTGACTTGTAACTTTTATCAGGTCGGAATACAGATTATACCCTAATGTGTTCTTTCGAAACAATTATTTCAGCGCGTTTTTTTGCTACTACATGTTTACTTCATTTAGTTTAGTTTTACTTTTTCAAAGTATCGGTTTTCCTGAAATCATTTTTTTTTTGAAATTTTTAAAAATGCTGACTATCGCTCAAATGGTTAGTTTAACAAGCAGGAAAACTTAACCTTCTTTTACATGCTTTTATCACCAGAAAAGTTCAAAAACACAAGATGTCTCTCACATTTGTTTTCCTTTTAAAAAAGTAAAAATAAAGATAGGATCTCCAGCAAACTGTCCTGCTCTATTATAGGTTTTAGAACAGTTCTTGTGCCATATTGATTGGACTCAAGGTCTGGTAAGGAAATCAGTTTTCGTTGACTGGGCTTGAAAGTTATAGGGTCTCTGCCTCTAACAGTTGGACCGGACACCCACTGTCTATCGCAATGAGACTCGTATAAAGCAGAGCACCTCAGGCGAGATCCGTAAATCCAGTGATCCTATAGGAGCTAAACATCGCGTAAAACGCCTAGCAGCAACAAGGTCAAACTCGAAACATAAGAAATTATCAAGAAACTATTATTCCAAATCTTTGAGGTAGTAATCAACTATTATATAGTATTTGCCTTGGTTACGCCAATATGACATTTCCTCTTTCATAAAAGCAAATGGTCCCTAAAACAAACATTTTTCGGTTACTTACAACGGGCCGATAGACTTCTACGGCTGATTTTCGGAATCCTTTTAGTCATACCAGTGTTGGAATCTACCTTTGGAATTGGTGCGTGTCAATTTCTTCGTATACCAAAAAAAAATAACTCTGCGAGTTGTTGGAGCTGCGGTGATAAGCTGGGAAACAACATACATTATTGACTTCTGACACTTTTGGAAAAAAAGACCGGCACACTGTACGAAATCAAGGGTCTCAAATCACGTAGCTATAGTAGGAAAGCGTCTATTCGAACGATATCATAATATATTAAGTCATGTCCAAGGGCTAGAGCAAGGAAAAGCGTCGTCTCTTTGCATTATTGACATAATGGCCGGATCAGTCGAGTTAGAGCTGAAGCATATGAACGAGTGGAAAGGAGAACTGGATTTCCCACCACCAAAAATTTAAGAGGATGGGTTTTTCTTGGATCTCTTTCCAAGTGGAACTGACATTAAACCACCGAAACACACGCTTGAAGTGGTCCAGAAGACTATTGATGAAAACGACAAGTTTCCGTTCAACGAATATCACCACGTTATTACTAACTACACCAGTTTTGAACTTTACCTAGGAGAACCGATGCAACGACAAAGATTACCGTTTCAACTCCACGAAATACGTGCCTTCCGAAAAAGAACTCTCAGAGAGACAAGCGCGTCAGCAAACGGTAAGGGAAGCCCTGGGCGAGTTATACCCCAATCTGGAGAAATACGAGCAACTCAAGCTCTGAACTTAGACGATACAACCCAAGAGGGGAGGCAAATTAAGACAACATCGACCCTTCGGGATAAATTAAGAAAAGAAATCGAAGGTAGAGCATCAGATTACAACGAAGTTCACAGAACGCTTATACACATTGAAGCTACCCATCCCCAATTTATCTCCAGTACTGAACGACGCCTAGCTATACTGGAGCAACACGCTAGGGGCACACACAACCATACGATAAATATCAAACATAGATTCAGCACTGAGGGCAACACGATAAATAGCGGGGGGCACCAGGGGGATGTTAGAAGTCGCGGAAGATATCTCGGCAAACTCATTGCAGCCACCAGTGACGCAGCAAGAACGGTTACAGCCCTCTCAATCACCATAGCCAAAAATGTACTCTCCTACCCGTAGCAGTTCTCTCCACCCCAAGAGGTTCTCGCTCGTTCAATGGGAAAAGGCCTTCGACATGAACACCCTTTCTCTCAAAAACATCAAACTACAATCGCATCAGCTATGTCCGGACAGGACCCTGGCATAACACGCAATTGATACGAATACCCAGACGCATCCGACCCACTACCCAGCCGGCTACACAGCTTCCCACCAAAGTTGCTCCGACTGACGAGGAATGCTTCCAACGCCAAACCAATGCAAATACCACATATTTCCATTGGAGCTCAAGTAATTCAACCCAACAGAAGTACGATAATAGTGCAAGGTCTCCGAACTACACGGAGATTGGATACCCGAATTTTTGGAAATGGAAATTGAGCAAGCACGTCTCCAAAACTTACACAACGCAAGAACGGATCTACGACGGTTTGATTCTGTTCATACTGAAGTCGAGTTTACGAAGGTAATGGTGATTGCATTAAGAACGCTTCAGGGAACTATCCGAATATTGGAAGGGTAAAGATCCGCTATTACAATTGAAGGAATTCTAAAAGCACATGTCGCCTCATTGGAATATCACAGATATTGGATGAGGCACATAGCAAAAAGTTGTCAATTAGCGTCACCCAACTCTGAATACGGGACTCGAGGCTGCTATGACAAATACAGGTCAGCATTTACGGTGGTATGCCACTGGGACGACCATCATGAACGCACAGCATACGGACTGGCCGGAACCGACCCATGAAGTACACAAACATTTGCCCCTCAATACTATAAAGAATGCAGAAGTGTCTCCATCTCATGGGTAATCATAATTATTGGAAAGTTGGACGTCGGGAAGCGTATAATTCCGGAGGTGAATCATACACGGTGTATTGCGGGTACAACAAATGGCCTTCAACCAAAAATTAATGAACACCTAAACACCTTCATTAAACGGAGATATAAAAGGGCCTCGTGTAACAGATGTCTGATTCAGCCTACGGGGAAATGGGTGGTTAGGTCAACGATAATACAACGGAACAGGAACAAGACACAGATCAGTGACCGAGAATACGAGGAAAGGCGATAAATATTGTCAAACAAGAAGGGGTAATAGCAATAACAATAAATAACATCAACGAACAAAAATGAAAATAAAGTAGTGTAACACTTCGAGTACGCGCACCTATTCTAGAAAAGGATCGCTGCAGTTAGTGAAGTCGCAGGGGAATTCCCACAACAAAAAAGAAAAAAACGGGCCAACGAAGAAACAATAAAGAAATAGCGAACGTCCAGCCGCCATCGACCGCGGTCACGCAGGTACAGCGGACGTTATGCCGACAAAAAAGGGGAAAGAACGAGCCACTCAGTGAACGCCCTCCCGTGCTCCTTCTATAGGGAAGTCAGCGTTAATAGTAACGAGCGGGAGAGAACTTTGGTGGTCCTTCAAATGTGGAAGTACCCAGACATAAAATGACAGAGAAGTAGAAAAGTCGCGAAACAAGAAACAACCGATTTTGAACTGCTCTGGCCGATTCGGGTTGACCCTCAAAAGACCTAGACAGCTGGGCACTTTCCCCCTCGCCCGCGAACGCGCAGAGAAAGGGTTAACAACGCGGAAGGGTTACATACCGCATAACAAAATTAAACGGGAGACGACTCTCGCCAAGAAGACCACGTTGTTAATTCGACAAACGGGGTCGGGATCTTCCCATCCAAGACGTGGTAGGCCAGATCATTGAGAAGAGCGCAAGTACGAACATGGATGGCCAAGTTGACAGTGCACGTTTTGATTATGTCCTCAGCCTGTTTGAACAAGCGGTAGCGGATACGACTTACCGCGAAAAAATTGCACAACCGCTAGAAGATGCCAAGAAACTAAAGCGAAATGGCATCATCACTCCAATACGACACGAAGAGCTGAAAAGGTTTGCGTGGCTCTTTTGTTTAGAAGTACTTAAGAGAGCAGGATGGCGCTGTCAAATAATTTTGTGGCCGGAAGAAGGTGATATAACATCAAGAATGATATTTGGCTATCGTCCATCGCTCAACATTTATAACTGTAAAAAATACTTATCATTTGTCTGGTTAACGGGCCCAGCGGTAAGAGTCGATTTAAAAGCATCCTCCTATCAGATGCCACTGGCGTTGGAAGCATCACGAAGGCTGTGTTTTTGGGCAGGAGGAGCAAACAGCAGATGGTATATATTCCGGCGCCTTCCAGTGGGCCATACACTATCCCCAGAAATTATGCAAATCGCGATGTCTACTCTTATGGGAGACGAACGCTTTAAGGTCAAACCACTTAACCTGCACCCTTGTATAGCGGACACATGGATAGATGACGCACGTATACTGGCCACCAAACACGGGGATATTACCATAGCACACCATGACATCATGAAGAGGGTAGCTGAATGTGGTGCAATAACATGAGACTGAAAAATTGAATATGAATACGATTTTATCGGCGTAAGATGGAATCATAAAGCTAAGAAAGCGTGTAACTCAGGAAGATTCGTAGAAAATATTAAGCTAATGACCGATAAAAAAATCTGGGGAGCTCTCGCAAGTGTAACAGATATACGAGCTACAACGTTAGAGCAACTGATGTCCCGTTTACTTGTCGCGTCTTCTGTCATAGGAATCGACCTATTCCTCGATCACTTTTGTATTAAAGCGTTAATACGTCGATTAGCTAGTCTGACTTAAACCAGGAAAAATTATAATATCCGTTTATGTAAGGCCACGCTACAAACACTGGAAAAACGGGTCGATAGATGTGTCTGTAATAAACCTTAACGATCGATGAGACCGTATAATATTGGTTCTTCATTGATCAACCGGTATACGATTTGTACCGACGCTTCAATAAAAGGCGGGGGTGGTATTGTTTATAACCACGTCAGAAGACAAATTGCAACATATGGAGGTCCTTGGAATCACACTAAATCGGCGAAGGAGATCGCCGAGCTTGAACCTCGAGCTTTAAAAAATACCTGTGAAATGTGGAAGGCTACGCTTGGCCTATCTTTCAGGCGCCTGGCACCCCTTCAAAAGGAGAGGGGTAGTACTGCCCATGATGTCGACGCTAGTGCAATTAAATTTCCTATCCATTTGTGCTTCACGGTGGACAGCACAGTTTTACTATGGGCACTTACCAAAGAATCAAGTAGGAATCTGGCGGTATGGGGAAATATACGCCCCATCCTGCGGGATGTTGAAAAGTTAAATGCCACTCGTAACACGACATATTCGACGTTGTACGTGTCCTCGACTCAAAATCCGGCCGATGAAATTTGTCGTTTACGTACCGTTGTGAGGGGGGAAATTCAAAGCGCAATTATCGGAAATAATGAACTGGGGAGACTACCATAGGGCGTGACACGGATTAGGAGCAGTAGTGATAGACCCCAACCTAAAGTAACCCCCCATAACAAGATCTGTTGGGATCCTCCATATTTCTACTTTCACGATCAGGTCATATTGCTATGGAAGGGTTACTTTAGGCTAAGGGCTAGTCGTCGCGTATCCATGTCACGCCCTCCGGCATCTTCCCTACGTCATTGTTCGCGATGACATTACGATACACCTTTTCCTCGTCAAGTGCGCGTAAGCGGGAGAGTTCGTCTGCCGGGTTATTGCTCGATTTTATATAGAACGTCGTGAATATCGTGCTGCAGTGTTTATTCAATTCTCCAATATCGTGGAGAATGGGGCATATGATTCTCCAAACCAGACGGTTTCTACTTTCCCGGTTGATAAGGGCCCACATAAGAACGCTACTGTCAACCATAAAGCGAACATGTATTGGCGAGTGCGTAGCGACGTCGGCGTCACGGGTAGGTTTACTCTCGTCTTGAGAGCACAGGCACCTAAACGTAGGGTCAAGCGTAACCTTCCACTGTTCCCAGGTATTCAACGCAGCGTGTGCCTCCAATTCTGCTATTTGGCGCGCAACCATCTTCTTCCGAGGCCCTCCATACGTAGAGATTGTACCCAAATTATGATCATATACAATACCGCCCCATCCCTTAGTGGAGGCATCCGTGCATATGGTGTACAATGTCGTATGTGCAAAAGCCATTCTACAAGGGCGCATCGGTCGACGGGGCTTATTTATAACGCAGCAGTCGACCCAATGTCTCAAAAGGCGTACGGTGGATCTATGGAAACGAATGGGATAATCGCGACGAGTCTGAATCAATGTGACCAAACGACGTCGTATAGTTTTGATACAAAAGTGATATCGAAAAAGATCAATTCCGATAATTCCCGCGGCCATGATAATCCGTGCCAAGAGGGACTCCACTCGTGAAGCCATTACTCCGGGCTTCTTCATGATGTTAATCCAAAACTGTGAGTTCGCGAGTAGCTGAATCTTTTCAATCACGCGTTCTGAATTAGAAACCATATTACGACGATGGTCCCAATGGATTCCAATGAAATCATACTCATGCGCCATTTCCCATTCGCCAATTGTTGCTTCACATGTACGCATTCGGAGCTTAATAAGCGCACACATTGTCCGTAGCTTGATCGCTGAGGGCGCCAAGAGTCGTGCGTCATCGAGCCACGTATCGGTAGTACAGACCTTAAGGATACGTGGTATAGAAGCAAATCTCTCGTCGCACATGAGGGAGGACATCGCTAATTGCATAATTTCTGGCGATAGCGTATGCCCCATGGGTAGCCGTTTGAAAACATACCACCCACCATTTTCCCTTGACCCAGCCCAAAAGGCCAGATAATGCGACATTTCCGATGTTAAAGGAATCTGATAGAAGGAGGCCTTAAGGTCCACTCGTAAGGCCGGACCTTTGTGCCATACAGATGACACGTATTTGATCCTGTTGTATAGATTAAGCGAGGGTCTGTAGTGGAACAATTGTCGCACCTTTTCATTTCCTTCTTGTGGCCATAAAATCATGCGCCGTCGCCATCCTTTCTTTTTAAGTTCCGCTACGCAGAAAGGCCACGCAAATCCTTTGATGTCGGTGTGATTTATACGTTCGATGATTCCATTATCCACTAATTGCTTCGTGTCCGCATCGGATAATGTAAATTGTGCACGATATGTCGTTTCGGCCGTGGTTGATTCGAAGAGGGAAAATAGATATTTCAAACGTCGACGCACCTTACAGGTCGTGATCCGCGTAAGGGTATCGATGTCTAAAGTATCTACTACTACGTCTTGCAAAGGTAGATCCGCACCTTTCTCTGAAACGAGAGACGTAGTCTTCCGGGCGAGCGTGGTGACTCCTTTGTTATCAAGATCTCTCACGAGATCTGTCGGAGAGCGTGGACGTACTCTCCTTTGGGACTCTTGTCTTTTCACGAGGGGGCACGAGGCAAACCTACGAGCTACTTCGACAGAGAGACCTGGCTGTCCGGGGCGATGCGAAGACAGACCACGATGCTTATTTGACGACCCGTGATATCTCCTTGCGAGCTCTGCCTGATTTTTATCATGACGCAGTAGTTCCATCAGATCGTTTGATACCGACTGTTTATAAAAATAGCGGGGAAAAGTAACGGAAGGGTGTACGGAAACGTCCTTCCGTATTGCCTCGACGTGAGGTCTTTTACACTTCGGCCGTAAGTGTTTGGGGGGTCTCCGACGCTTTTGTGTAGTTACGGTGGTGCGCCGCTGAAGCGTACCCGACTCTTCCCCTGGTTTTTTGTCTTTGATTGCGCACCGGATTTATTTCTTCGTCGTGGTGTATTTTCCCGGCTTCGAGGTGGTGTAGGAGTTTCTGTGCGCCGTATCCGGTGTTTGAAGTCGCTTCGGCCGAATTGCTTATAACGCCCTTTGGCGTTCTTTCCTTTACGACTCTCCGTGGATAAGGCGCGGTGACGTGTCCCTGTCCCCAGATAGGTTTCTCGTGAAGCGGCACGAGTGAGTCGCGGGATCATAGGTCGTCTATCGTACGCCACGCCTTTGTACTTATGATTGACGAATCGGTTAATGTGGTCATCGATTGACTGTTGGATTTCATCTGATATGCCTTCAGCATAATTCTTTCGAATAGCGCTGATGTCAATCCGCTTACCAGCATAGACCTTAGCAATGATGGCGATTGTAAACGTAACGAAAGCGCTCATCATTTCGTCATAATCATAAGATGAGAACACCGGAATATCTTGTTTTAATGGGCCTGCCAAAGCATATATGGTTCGTTCATGGTGATCAGCCCAATAACAAGCGGCTTGAAAGGCTACACGGTAATGATCGAACCGTCCGTGTGCCTGTCCGGGTTCCATAGGAGATCCATCCTCGTCTTTTCGACCGAGCCACTGGAGATGATTTTCCCAACTGGCTCCATTCGCCTTAAGAGTACCCTCAATGGTGATGGCGGGGCCATACTTTTCTAAAACGTATAAGGTGCCGGCGAAGGTACGAAGAGCTATTTGCATTGCCTGCGTGAACTCAATATCTGTTTTAACTGATTCGAATTTTCGTAGTCGTTCACGATTGTTATGCAAGTGCAAAATGCGCCGATTTGTCATTTGCGCCTCCAGCTCTTGAGTAGCGATGTGTTGCCGTGTCTCATTGTCAATAATCATACGACAACAACCAGTGGGAGTTTGTACCGTAGTTCCAATCGGAACGTCCGGCATTTCCAGATTCATGCTATCAGCATCTCTTGCCATACGAAGAAAACGTCCGGGCAAGCCGTCATGGGAGGTACGTACCATTTCCGTTGCATCAGGGTATTCGACACATAATTGACTGAGGTGCTTTTTAGAAATCCCTGCCTCCATTTGCTCGGCCTGCATGAGACGATACATTTGACCCATGGAATAATATGGTCTTTTTGGGCCAATATCTTCTCCCATTCGTCGGGGCGTGGTTCCAGATTCTTTCTCCGCCCTTGTGGGCATATTATGGTGTAAGGTCTCATCCGGAGTTTCTTCGTTTTGTGGTGCCGTGTTTCGACCATAGGGGACTAGAGCATCTTCCATACGCTGCGGGTCCCTTGGATCAGATCCAGTGTTGTTCGACGAATTATTTCGAGACATTAACTACCTTGACGTGTACGCACCCGTTGTAGTTCCTCTAGTAGTCGCTGTCTCTGATATGGCGTTCCCCGATACAAATAGTATTTAACGATCCCTGCAACCTTTGGCGTGTATCGATGGAACGGCTGAAAGAAATATTCGTCGAGAACTTCGATAAGTCGATCGAACGGCGCTTCACAGTAGGATGGAATATTAGTCGGCGGGAAATTTAGGGTGATGTCCTCGATGTCTATGACGTCTATGATCGGCGAGTGGAACGGAACGTCCATGTCTAATGGATCTAAGAATCTAAGGATTTGTTCAAATTGTTCCTGAGGCTGCAAACCCTCCAGTCTGCGTAATACAAGAAGGCGCGAATGATACGTACTAATAATGCGCTGCGCTGCCTCCTTGGTATGTTCGCGTGTGGAGAGGACCTGTCCTTGATTCCCTTGGTTGACGCTGTCCCAAGCCTCCTTAAAATCAATAATTGTAAGTCCGAGGAGAGCCACTAAAGCCGACCGAACGAGATTTCGCTTAAGGATTCCCGTAAAAGCAATTATGCGATGTCCCGCAATCAATAGACACAGAACAGAGAGTGCACTAACACAGACAGAACGAAAGGTCTTCCACAAGTAATCTGAGGCCAAAGAGTAGTAATACTTCCAGTAATGCCCAAAGGATCTTTTTGCAATAGCCGTCCAATACTCGTAACACGACACAACAAAGCACCAATGTATACGGAGCCGACTACCAAACTGAGGGCAAGTATTAAATTTACTACGTAGGCCCAATCGGACTCGTCAGAATCTTCTGTCTTGAACGTCTTGCCGATTTTATTCGTTTGAAGGAACGCTTGTGGAAGATTAAATTGAAAGGGTAGGTGTTAGTTGGCAAGCCTGAAAAGTCTAGGAGTTGACCAGACTACCTAGCTGAACTATCTTGCCACTATAGAAATATAAAACTAACCCTAACCCTAAGTACCAATCTGTAGGAGAGAAGTATATAGTGTATAGTCTGATATTCTTACTCTCCTTCCTCTTCATGCTGTCTTAGGGATTTGGTCAGGTGCATGATGGCCTAGTACCCTAAGTACCAATCACTTCCCATAGCGCCTGATGTTTATTCCATACCCAGACAAAATAGACATCAGGCGGCTAGGGATCATGGTACCCGGTTGCTTGGTCACTCAGAGCCGTAACTCGCGCAGGCTACGGCATGGCTCTATGTGCTTTACTGCATAGGCGAGAGGGGAGACCGAAAGCAATACCCTACAGTCCGGAGAGGGCGCGTGGGAGGAGAAATAAATAAAACAGTGTAAAATAGATAAAAACAGTCAAAAGTAGATTGAGCGGTCAATTATCGTACCCTACGGTCAAAATTAGGACAGCCGACAATCGATGGGTGCGGTCAATTTCAGCGGTCGTATTTCGACGTTTCGGGACATATTTGACCGTTTAAGCAAACTTCCCACACCCTGCAAGTTTTGGAACACCCTAGTCAACGTGCACACTAGTGGTAACAAGCAGAAGTAGGTACTTAGCAATTTTTCGCAAAAGAAAGATGAAAACAATAACGAAACACGTGCCTTAATGTACTAAGTACTCCTCTTAAGATACGTGTCAATAATAAAAAATTTTGCCAAATAACAAGAGGACTGTAGGGTGCCGATATCAAAAGAGTAGAAAATTCTGTGGTGAACTGCGCGGTATATACCAGTATACTCATAGGGTGGGATGAATATCGGGCGGGTAAAAGCTAACCCTAACCCTAAGTACCAATCTGTGGGAGAGAATTCTGTATTGAACAGGCTGATATCCTTCTTTTGTTTCTCCTCATACAGTCTTAGGGATTTGGTCAGGTGCATAATGGCCTAGTACCCTAAGTACCAATCACTTCCCATAGCGCCTGATGCTTATTCCATACCATATTGCTATTCATTATCAGGCCATATTGCTATGGGATCAAGGTATAAGGGTACTAGGGGACCCTTCATCCAAAAGCCAGGTAATACCTTCCGGTGCTCTTCCCATATCGTCATCCGATACGATCGCGTTTTGCACTTTCCCCTGATTAAGTGCTTTGAAGCGGGAGAGTTCGTCCGCCGGATTGTCGCTCGACTTAACATAGGACGCTGAGAATGTCGTGTTACGAGTGCCACACCAACGAGCTACATCTCGTAATATGGGTCTTATAAATTTCCAAACCAAACGATTTCTACTTTGTCGCTTGATAAGGGCCCATAAAAGAACGCTACTGTCCACCATGAACCGGATGTGTACAGGGGAGTACGTAGCGACATCAGCGTCACGGGTAGGTTTCAACTCTTTTCTAGAGCACAGGCACCTAAGCGGCAGGTCAAGCATAACCTTCCACTGTTCCCAGGTATTCCACAAAGCGTGGGCCTCTAATTCTGCTATTTGGCGCGCAACCATCTTTGTCTTCCACGGTCCACCATACGTAGATATGGTACCCGCACCATGATCATACACAATTCCGCCCCATCCTTTTGTGGAAGCGTCAGTGCATATGGTGTACCAACTCGTATGGGGAGAAGCGATACTACACGGGCGCATTGGTCGACGTGGCTTGTTACGTATACATTGATCGACCCAGTGTTTCAAGGAGCGTACAGTGGAGACGTGAAGTCTAATGGGATAATCTCGTCTAGTTTGAATCAATGAGGCCAATCGTCGCCGTATGGTCTTGATACAGAAGTGATAGCGGAAAAGATCAATACCAATGATTCCTGACGCCATAATGATTCGTGCTAATAAGGATTCTATTCTGGACGCAGGAATTCCCGGACTTCGTATAATATTCGTCCAAAAGTTTGAGTCCGTAAGGAGGCGAATTTTCTCAATAACACGTTCTGAGTTGGAGACTATATGATGACGATGATTCCAGTGAATTCCAATAAAATCGTATTCGTGTGCGATTTCCCATTCGCCAACTGTCGCTTCACATGTACGCATGCGAAACTGTATCAGCGCACTTATAGCTTGAAGCTTCTTTTCGGAAGGTGCTAAAACTCGTGCGTCATCGAGCCACGTATCGATAGAACAGACTCTCAGGGCTCGTGGTATCGTAGTAAATCGTTCGTCGCACATGAGAGAAGACATAGCTAGTTGCATAATTTCGGGAGATAGCGTATGTCCCATGGGTAGTCGTTTGAAAGCGTACCACCCACCATGTTCTCTGGATCCTGCCCAAAAGGCAAGACGATGCGACATTTCCGACGATAAAGGTATTTGATAGAAGGATGCCTTAAGGTCCACTCTCAGAGCCGGACCAGTGTGCCAAACGGATGGTACGTATTTGATCCTGTTGTATAAATTTAGCGAGGGTCTGTAGTGGAACAGCTGTCGTACCTTCTCATTGCCTTCTTGTGGCCATAAAATCATGCGTCTTCTCCATCCTTTCTTTTTAAGCTCTGCTACGCAGAAAGGCCACGCAAATCCTTTAATGTCGGTGTGATTTATACGTTCGATGATTCCATTATCCGCTAACTGCTTCATATCTGCGTCCGATAATGTAAATTTTGCACGATAAGTTGTTTCAGCCGTGGTTGATTCGAAGAGGGAAAATAGATATTTCAAACGTCGACGCACCTTACAGGTCGTGATCCGCGTAAGGGTATCGATGTCTAAAGTATCTACTACTACGTCTTGCAAAGGTAGATCCGCACCTTTCTCTGAAACGAGAGACGTAGTCTTCCGGGCGAGCGTGGTGACTCCTTTGTTATCAAGATCTCTCACGAGATCTGTCGGAGAGCGTGGACGTACTCTCCTTTGGGACTCTTGTCTTTTCACGAGGGGGCACGAGGCAAACCTACGAGCTACTTCGACAGAGAGACCTGGCTGTCCGGGGCGATGCGAAGACAGACCACGATGCTTATTTGACGACCCGTGATATCTCCTTGCGAGCTCTGCCTGATTTTTATCATGACGCAGTAGTTCCATCAGATCGTTTGATACCGACTGTTTATAAAAATAGCGGGGAAAAGTAACGGAAGGGTGTACGGAAACGTCCTTCCGTATTGCCTCGACGTGAGGTCTTTTACACTTCGGCCGTAAGTGTTTGGGGGGTCTCCGACGCTTTTGTGTAGTTACGGTGGTGCGCCGCTGAAGCGTACGCGACTCTTCCCCTGGTTTTTTGCCTTTGATCGCGTACCGGATTTATTTCTTCGCTTTGGTGTGTCTTCCCGACTACGTGGCGGTGTAGGGGTCTCTGTGCGCCGTATCCGGTGTTTGAAGTCGCTTCGGCCGAATTGCTTATAACGCCCTTTGGCATTTTTTCCTTTACGACTCTCCGTAGATAAAGCGCGGTGACGTGTCCCTGTCCCTAGATAAGTATGTCG
The DNA here is from genome assembly GCA_002287245.1 of Trypanosoma congolense. Classification (NCBI taxonomy): domain Eukaryota; phylum Euglenozoa; class Kinetoplastea; order Trypanosomatida; family Trypanosomatidae; genus Trypanosoma; species Trypanosoma congolense. Next base: position 27,625 of record NHOR01000228.1, on the reverse strand, counting down.
TGAAGCGGCTCGAGTGAGTCGCGGGATCATAGGTCGTCTATCGTACGCCACGCCTTTGTACTTATGATTTACGAACCGGTTGATGTGGTCGTCGATGGATTGTTGGATTTCGTCTGATATGCCTTCAGCGTAATTCTTCCGAATAGCGCTGATGTCAATCCGCTTACCAGCATAAACCTTAGCAATGATGGCGATTGTAAACGTAACGAAGGCGCTCATCATTTCGTCGTAATCATAAGAAGAGAACACCGGAATGTCTTGTTTTAATGGGCCAGCCAGTGCATATATAGTGCGTTCGTGATGATCGGCCCAATAACAAGCCGCTTGAAAGGCTACACGATAGTGATCAAATCGGCCGTGTGCCTGTCCGGGTTCCATAGGAGATCCATCCTCATCCTTTCGGCCAAGCCATTGGAGATGGTTCTCCCAACTGGCGCCGTTCGCCTTAAGCGTACCCTCAATGGTTATGGCAGGGCCATACTTCTCTAGCACATATAATGTGCCGGTAAAGGTACGAAGAGCTATTTGCATTGCCTGCGTGAACTCAATCTCTGTTTTGACGGACTCAAATTTCCGCAGGCGTTCACGATTATTGTGCAAATGCAAGATGCGCCGATTTGTCATTTGCGCCTCTAGCTCTTGAGTGGCGATGTGTTGACGTGTCTCATTATCAATGATCATCCGACAACAGCCAGTGGGAGTCTGTACTGTGGTTCCAATCGGAACGTCGGGCATCTCCAACCGCATACTATCAGCATCTCGCGCTGTACGAAGGAAACGTCCTGGTAAGCCGTCATGGGAGGTACGTACCATTTCCGTCGCGTCGGGGTATTCGACACACAATTGGCTCAGATTCTTCTCTGATACCCCGGCCTCCATTTGTTCGGCCTGCATGAGACGACACATTTGACCCATGGAGTAATAAGGTCTCTTTGGTCCAAGGTCTTCTCCCATTCGGCGGGGCGTATGAGTGGATTCCTTTGGTGCCCTCGTGGGAATATTGTGATGTAGTGTCTCCTCCGAGGATTCCTCGTTTTCGGGTGCGGTTGGTCCTGGCGGGGCCGTTTGCCGACCGTAAGGGACTAGAGCATCTTCCATTCGCTTTGGGTCCCGTGGGTCAGAACCAGTATTGTTCGACGAATTATTTCGAGACATCAGCTACCTTGACGTGTACGTACCCGCTGTAATTCCTCTAGTAGTCTCTGTCTCTGATATGGCGTTCCTCGATACAGGTAGTATTTGACTATTCCTGCGACTTTGGGTGTATAGCGATGGAACGGCTGAAAGAAATATTCGCCAAGAACTTCAATAAGTCTATCAAACGGCGCTTCGCAATAAGATGGGATATTTGTCGGCGGGAAATTTATGGTAATGTCCTCGATGTCTATCACGTCTATGATCGGCGAGTGGAACGGAGCGTCCAGATCTAAAGGATCTAAGAATCTAAGGATTTGTTCGAATTGTTCTTGAGGCTGCAGACCCTCCAGTCTGCGTAATACCAGAAGGCGCGAGTAATACGTACTAATAATGCGCTGCGCTGCCTCCTTGGTATGTTCGCGTGTGGAAAGGTCTTGTCCCTGATTCCTGCGAGATACGCTGTCCCAGGCCTCCCTAAAATCAATAAGCGTAAGTCCTAGGAGAGCCACTAATGCCGACCGAACCAGATTTCGCTTGAGGATTCCCGTAAAAGCAATAATGCGATGTCCAGCGATCAATAAGCACAGAACAGAAAGTGCACTAACACAGACAGAACGAAAGGTCTTCCACAAGTAATCAGAAGCCAGAGAATAGTAATACTTCCAGTAATGCCCAAAGGATCTTTTTGCAGTAGTCGTCCAATACTCGTAACACGACACAACAAAGGCACCAATGTATACGGAGACGACTACAAGAGTAAGGGCGAGTATTAAATTTACTACGTAGGCCCAATCGGACTCGTCAAATACTTCTGTCTTGAACATCTTGCCGATTTTTTACTTTGTTCGAGGAGCGCTTGTGAAAGATGAAATTGAAAAGGTAGGTGTTAGCCGGCAAGCCTGAAAAGTCTGGGAGTTGACCAGACTACCTAGCTGAACTATCTTGCAACTAACCCTAACCCTAACCCTAAGTATCAATCTGCAGGAGAGATAACATGTAGCTTGTATATCTGAGTCTCTTCTCTTCTCTCCATCTTCTTTTCTAGGATAGGGTTTGGTCAGGTGCATAATGGCCTAGTACCCTAAGTATCAATCATTTCCCATAGCGCCTGATCTCCAACTCTTGTCCCGAACTGGAGTATCAGGCGACTATGGGATCATAGATACCTGGTTCCTCGGTCACTCAGGCCTCTGGTTCGCGCAAGCCAGGGCACAAGACGTACGCATTACTGTACGCCAGAGAGAGGAGTAGGGTGCCCTACAGTCCGGAGGGGGCGCGTGGGAGGAAGTCGTAACGGAAAGAAACACTCGTATATCGAAAATTTTATGCTAAAATCGTGCAGCCAAATTTCGATAGTGCAATAAAATATCGATACAGCGTTTAATTTTCGTTTTAATCATCTTCTTATTTGCCATTTTTTATCGAAAAAACAACATTTTTTAATATTTTTAACCCTCATAAAATCCTCGAACATTTGCAGAACATGTCATAACCAAATGTGGTCTTGACACGATGATGCAGGATGAGGTACTTAGAAAATTTTCAACCAAAAGCAAGTCAAAACCACTCCGTCAAAATTGTTTCTACCGGTGATATATATCCGCAATGAGTGGTAATTTAAGAAGCTTCATCCCATATAAATTTTAATCTTATTTCTTTTAGTTTTACGTTAAATTCTTGCGTGAAAACCTCCTGAGCATAATTCCATTTTACGCCATATGCCAAGTTTGCCAGATTCGAGAAATCTTTAAGGGCATTCGCCTCCATAATCTTCATTACACGAAATTGTTCAAAAGCTAACGTGGGCCTCATTCGTTCGTACTGTTTGTATTCTGATGTAATTATTCCTCGTTTATTTCTTTGTCGTTGACGTCGCATTATCACAAATGTCTCTTGTATGAGGAGCTGACACTACTTGACGGTTTTTCTTTTGGTGTGGGTAAATGATATGGAAGGCCCAAAGTGAATTTCAACGAAGGATAATATGGTATACTTAACTGTGTATAACAATACCATAATACTTCTTTCTTCTTACATAAGTCTTTATAGCAGGGCCAAAAGTACATTGAAAAAGTGTTATCACCCTTTGTTTCATTCCAGAATTCCATATCACCCATACCTTTAATTCGTTTCAAGTAATTAGAAATCATAATCCTCTGCTCCTCCTCCGTCGGCATATTCACGATCATTTCCAAATCCGTGTTTTTCCCAAAATTTTTTCCACGCTATTTCACCTATGTATGTTATGGGTTTAGTAACCCCAGTAGCAACTCTATCTATATGCGGAATAGGACCGGGAGCTCCAGACAGTTGACGTATGCGACATAATAGGATATAAACCATTAGATCCCCAAACGTCATACGAAACGCGTGAAATAATTGACCAAGTTCGTGTATTACCGCATCTTGCCCCTTAAATGTTTCAAGAATGTCAACACTTTGGTACAATCTTGCTCTTAATATCTGGTTTCGATATTGCAAATTTAACCTCTTATTATTCTCATCATACAGTACCATGTCTTCATCCACACTGTACATTATATTTCTTTTATCTTCATTCTTTACTGAAGGGACTGTAGGGTGTTGGCTCTCAGAGGAGTAGTCTATCTCTTGCGACGTCTTAGGCACACCAGTCAATCTTTGTAGTGATGGGACGAATAGTAGGGTGGGTTTTTGCAACTAACCCTAACCCTAACCCTAAGTATCAATCTGTAGGAGAGATAGCATATAGTGTATAGTCTGATATCCATTCTCTCCTTCTTTTCTTTCATAGTGTCTAGGGATTGGTCAGGTGCATAATGGCCTAGTACCCTCAGTATCAATCATTTCCCATAGTGCCTGATATCCATAATCTACCATATTGCTACTCTTTACCTTATCAGGCCATATTGCTATGGAATCAGGATACTTAGGCAGCCATACTTATCCATCAGTAGAGTCGTCCATAAGCCAGGTGGTGCCCTCCGGCATCTTCCCTATGTCAGTGTCCGCTATGACCCCACGATACACCTTCCCCATATCGAGTGCACGTAGGCGGGAGATTTCATCTGCCGGGTTATTGCTCGATTTTATATAGGACGTCGAAAATGTCGTGTTACAATAAACATTCATTCTGGAAATATCCATCAGGATGGGGCGTATGTATCGCCATACCAAGCGGTTCCTACTCTGCCGCTTTACTAAAGCCCAGATTAAAACGCTGCTATCCACCATGAAGCGGATGTGTATAGGTGTGTCCACAGCGTGTGCGTCGACGTCACGGCCAGGTCTACTCTCTTCACGTTGAGAGCTCAGGCGCCTGAACGTAGGGTGAAGCATAACCTTCCACTGTTCCCAGGTATTTAATAGGGCGCGTGCCTCCAATTCTGCTATCTGGTTTGCTGACATCTTGATATCCCATGGTCCACCATATGTCGACAATCCACCATGAACATTATCATATACTATTCCTCCCCATCCTTTGGTGGAGGCATCCGTGCAGATGGTGAATCGTCGCGTTGCTTTAGAGAAAACATTGCAAGGGCGCATTGGGCGTTGAGGTTTATTTTTAATGCAACGTTCCACCCAATGACGTAACACACGTACCGTGGGCTTGTGAAGACGTACCTGGTAATCCTGTCGGGTCTGAATTAATGTTGCTAATCGTCAACGTACGGTTTTAATACAGAAATGGTACTTGAAAAGGTCAATACCGATGACTCCTGATGCCATGATAATACGGGCCATTAATGATTCAATCTTGGAAGCCGCAATACCCGTGGCGCTCTTAATTGAAGCCCAAAATTCATCGTTCGCCATTAACTTGATCTTTTCGATTACTCGTTCTGCATTGCAAACCATATGCCGTTCGTGATCCCAGTGGATACCAATGAAATCATACTTTGATGAAACTTCCCATTCTCCTACTGTTGCCTCACTAGTACGCAATCTTAGTTTTATAAGGCTCTCAATTGCTTTAAGTTTCTCTTTGGACGTGCTAAGAATTCGCGCATCATCTAACCATGTATCGACATTGTAGTACTTAAAAGCTCGAGGAACTATCATGAACCGTTCATCACACATTAATGATGACATCGCTATCTGCATTATTTCTGGTGACAGCGTATGCCCCATTGGCAACCGTTTGAAAGCGTACCAACCCCCATTTTCCTCAGATCCTGCCCAGAAAGCAAGATGATGTGACATTATTGGCGTAAGGGGTATTTGGTAAAAAGAGGCCTTTAGATCCACTCTTAACGCAGGGCCATTATGCCATACAGAAGATAAATATTTGATCCTATTGTACAGATTTAACGACGGTGCATACCCATGTACTTCCCGTACTCCCGCATTACCTTCTTCAGGCCATAAGATCATGCGACGCCTCCATCCAGTCTTTTTCAGCTCCGCTACACAGAACGGCCATGCAAATCCCTTGATATCCTCATGATTAATTTTGTCGATAATACCGTTGTCATACAGCTTCTTCGTATCTGCATCCGACAACTGAAACTTTGCGCGGTATGATGTATCAGCTTTACTCGACACAAATAATGAAAGTAAGTACTTGAAACGTCTCCGCACCTTACAGGTCATTACCCGCGTAAGAGCTTTGACGTTCATTGTATTTACTACCACATCTTGCAGGGGAAGATCCTGACCCTGTGCTTCTAGCAGCGACGTGGTCTTCCGGGCGAGCGTTGTTGCTCCTTTTGGGGATTCCGACTTTTTTGATATAATTAATTTTCCTTTTTGTTTTATTGATTTTCGCAGTTTTGACTTTTGTTCGTTTTGCCTAAGCGTTTTGTTCTGAGTTTTGTTAATTGCGGAATCGTTGAACGGGTGTGGACCAACCCGTGTCCCTAACTCTTGTTGTTTGGCGAGGGGGCATAGGCCCAGCCTACGAGCTACTTTAACAGTTAGGCCCGACTGCTTCCGTGCACGCAGTCGTTGCTTTTTTAACAAGCCGTGATTTCTCCTTTCGAGCTCAGCCTGATTTCTTTCATGACGTAGTAATTGCAAGAGATCATCTGATGCCAACTGAGTATATAAGTAACGGGGAAAATCGGAGGAGGCCTCGTGGAAGGCGACGCAGGTCTCCCCCTCGGGTGCCTCAGCGTGAGGTCTTGTGCGCCTAGGCCTAGGGCGCTTGCGAAGTCTTCGTCGGTTTACCTTGCTCGTCGCGGGGGTGTTTCCGCAAACCGAACCCGATCCCTCGCGTTTTTTGGTTTGGGCGTACCACTGCGTCTCCGCTGTGATCTCGTTCGTGCTCGTCGTGTTCTGCGCAAGGATTTGTACGACTCTTGCTTATGATATTTCCGATATTGTTGGCCTATATTCTTGCCTTTCCGGCTCTCTGTTGAATACGTACGGTGGCGCCTTCCCGAGCCAGGGTAATAGCCTTTGCCTGCTACTCGTGTTCCCATAGGAATCATAGGCCTATTGTTATCCGACCTTCTACTATACTTATGTTTGACAAAACTATTGATATGATCATCAATAGTTTGCTGCAGCTCGTCCTTGATTCCCTCTGCATATCGAGTACGTATTTCCTTTGGGTCTATTACTTTTCCAGCGTGTATTTTCCCAATAATCGTAATGACGTATGTCGTGAAAACGCTGAACATGTGGTCGTAATCATCAAAAGTAAAAGGCTCAATTGTTTCCGCTAAAGGACCTGCCAATCCGTAGATAGTGCGCTCATGATGGTCTGCCAAGAAGCATGCCGCTTGATATGCCGATCGGTACTGATCTATTCTTCCTTGCGCTTCGTGACCTATCGTTTCCGTTCCTGATGACTTGTTCCCAAGCCACTCAAGATGTTTATTCCAGTCTGCTCCATGGGCCTTTAAGATTCCTTCCATTGTGATCGCTGGACCGTATCGTTCAAGAATATAAAGCATCCCGTTAAAGGTACGCAGAGCGACTTGCATTTCATCTGTGAATTCAATATCGGTTTGAACTGATTGGAAAGTTCTTAACTGTGTGCGAGCATTATGCAGATTCATCATTCGTCTGTTGGCTATTTCTCCTTCTAGGATTTTTATGCCCAATTTCTTACTTTTGGAAGGATCTGTTATCATTTGGGGCATTCCGTTTGGTTGTTGTACCATCGTACCTATCGGAACCGGATTAATCTGTAAAGGTCGTTGTGCTTCAGCGTTACGTGTTAATCGCAAGAACCGTGGTGGGAAACCATCTCGAGATGACCTATTTGTTTCCGTGGCATCGGGATACTCGATGCATAGCTGCGTAAAACGCGAACTGTTATTTGCCGCATCAAGTTGCTTGGCTTGGCTGAGTCGCAACTTATGATCTTCCGAATGATATGGTAACGTAGGTCCCAATTCCTCATGCATATAATGATATCCCGGTTTGCTTGGAGGGCACGAAAGTTGCACAAAAGGAACTGGCTGCTGTTCCGGCGTGCATTGCGAGTTAAATACTTGTTGTTCCATTTGAATCTCATCCTGTGTTTGCGGTTCCTGAATAACAGGAGGTTTTACCTGCTGAAAAGGGACTACCTGCATCTGCGGATCTTGATGTTGTTGTTGCTGTTCCCTTCTCCTTGCACTCATTTCGTATTGCCTCTCCAACCGTACAGAAGGTAAAGGGGATTTATCGTGCCTATACCTTTCTTCTCCTGGAGGTGAGTGTGTACTTACTATACGCTGTTCGCCTGGCGTATATTCCTCGTCTCCAAATGGGTTGAGTACTGAAAATTCTGATGCTGAGGTACTTGGGGTAAATAATGCAGTGTCCGAATCTCCAGGTTCCAATATCTCGTCACGCTCTATTATTGGAACTAATGCTTTCTGGTTGTTTGGGGACGGAGCTCTGGTATTTGTTGGCGTTCTGTTTTTCTTGAATTGAGGTCAAGGCTACCCGCACACTCTCTCTTTCCACGCTATTCCCTTTATATAGAAAATATCGTAGAGCGTTTCTAACTTTAGGTGTATAGCGTTTAAAAGGTACGTGCCAATGAGTCCACAGTGAGCTTAGAAACCTTGTACACGTACACTCAGGCTCAGATAGACCTTATGCCGGTGGGAATTGCTCCCTAATTTCTTCTGGGATATCGTCGGCCGTTGCGAAAGGATCTACTAAATATGCAAACTCTGATTCCGCCGTGAGTGTTAGCAATCCTAGACAATATTCTTCGATGGTTTGCACGTGCTCTAGCTTCTGGAGAAAACGCAGGTTTTTAATATATTTTACCAAAATTTCTTTCCCCGTAAGTTTAATCTGAGATAATATGGATTTGTGTTCTAAATATTTTCCTGCTCGTTGCCACTCTTGTCTCCAATCGGCTATTGCGATGCCAATGAATGTGGAGGCAACTAGACGGAATAGGGTGCGCCTTAATATACCTGTATACGCAATTATCTCGTGGCCAATTATGAGCGTAATGGATATAATACCTAGTATCACACAGGTGTTTTTGAATGACTTCCACAGCGCTTCGTAAGTCTTGATGGCGTTCTTCCAGCCAATATCGTAGAAGGATCTTTTGTTTGTTGGTTGTGCCCACTGGTAACACGACACAAAGAAAACTCCCAGATAAGTGAGCACAACAGTAGTGACAATGATTTTAAAGAGCAGAACAAAGAAATCCCAATCAGAGTCACCGTCTTCCGTAAACTTCGCCGTGGTTGTTGTGTGTATACTCGCCTTGTAAATAATAGCTTATGGGCTTTAGGTTAGGTGGTGTAATTGACAAACCTGAAAAGTCTAGGAGTTGACCAGACTACCTAGCTGAACTATTTTGCAACTAACCCTAACCCTAAGTATCAATCTGTAGGAGAGATAACATGTAATGTATGTATCTGATAATCTTTCACTCTCTCCTTCTTCATCTCATCTTCTAGGGTTTGGTCAGGTGCATAATGGCCTAGTACCCTAAGTACCAATCACTTCCCATAGCGCCTGATGTTTACTCCATACCATATTGCTATTTTTATCAGGCCATATTGCTATGGGATCAAAGTAGATGGGTACTAGGCGGGCCCTTCATCCAAAAGCCAGGTAATACCATCCGGGGCTCGTCCCAAATCGCCATCCGTAACGATCGATTTGTGCACTTTCCCCGTGTGAAGTGCTTTGAAGCGGGAGAGTTCATCCGCCGGATTTTCGCTCGACTTGACATAGGACGCTGAAAAAGTCGTGTTACGAGTACCACACCAACGGGCTATATCACGAAAAATGGGTCTTACATACTTCCAGACTAAACGGTTTCTACTTTGTCGCTTGATAAGGGCCCATAAAAGAACACTACTGTCCACCATGAACCGGATGTGTACAGGGGAGTACGTAGTGCGGTCAGTGTCACGGGTAGGTTTCAACTCTTTTCCAGAGCACAGGCACCTAAACGGCAGGTCAAGCGTAACCTTCCACTGTTCCCAGGTATTCCACGTAGCGTGGGCCTCTAGTTCTGCTATTTGGCGCGCAACCATCTTTGTCTTCCACGGTCCACCATACGTAGATATTGTACCCAAATTATGATCATACACAATTCCGCCCCATCCTTTCGTGGAAGCGTCAGTGCATATGGTGTACATAATCGTATGAGGCGAAGCCATTCTACAAGGGCGCATTGGTCGACAAGGTTTGTTACGTATGCATCGGTCGACCCATTGTTTCAGAGAGCGTACAGTGGAGACGTGAAGTCTAATGGGATAATCTCGTCTAGTTTGAATCAACGTGGCTAATCGTCGCCGTATAGTCTTGATACAAAAGTGATATCGAAAAAGATCAATTCCTATTATTCCTGACGCCATAATGATTCGTGCTAAAAGAGATTTGATTCTTGACGCAGGAATTCCTGGACTACGCATAATATTTTCCCAGAATGCTGAGTCCGTAAGGAGGCGTATTTTCTCAATAACACGTTCTGAGTTGGAGACTATATGATGACGATGATTCCAGTGAATGCCGATAAAATCGTATTCGTGCGCTACTTCCCATTCACCGACTGTTGCTTCACATGTACGCATTCGAAACTTTATGAGCGCGCTTATAGCTTTAAGCTTCTTTTCGGAAGGTGCCAAAACTCGTGCGTCATCGAGCCACGTATCAATAGAACATACTCTCAGGGCTCGTGGTATCGTACTAAACCGCTCGTCGCACATGAGAGAGGACATAGCTAATTGCATAATTTCTGGCGAGAGTGTATGTCCCATAGGGTGGCGCTTAAAGGCATACCAAGATCCATTTTCACGCGATCCTGCCCAAAATGTTAGTTTGTTCGAAGCGTCCTTAGATATCGGGATTTGATAGAAGGAAGCCTTGAGGTCGATTCGAAGTGCCGGTCCACCAATCCATACTGAGGATAAGTATTTAATGCGGTTATAAAGATTGAGGGATGGCGTATATCCATGTATATCCCGTACCGCTAAGTTTCCTTCCTGAGGCCATAGAATCATGCGTCGTCGCCATCCTGCCTTTTTAAGTTCCGCAACGCAAAATGGCCAGGCAAATCCCTGTATCTGACTATGGTGGATAGGTCCGATGATTCCGTTGTCGTATAACTTTTTCGCATCCTCGTCTGACAAGGTGAATTTGGCGCGATACGACATGTCGGCAGAATGGGATACAAATAAGGACAACAAGTACTTAAAGCGTCGACGAACTCTTCGGGTCATTATCCTCGTAAGAGCGTCGATGTCCATTGTATCCACCACTACATCCTGCAGGGGTAGATCCTGACCCTGGTCCCGTAGGAGGGATGTAGTCTTCTGGGCGAGCGTTGTAGCTCCTTTTGTGATCATTGACTCCAATATTTGATTATTATTATTAGTATTGTTGTGGGTATCACAATGTAAATTGGGTTTAATAGATTTTTCCGATTTTCCTTTTTGTTCGTTTTGCCGTAGCGTTTTGTTCTCATTTGTGTTAGTTTTGGAGTCCAGTGACGGGCGCGGACATACCCGTGTCCCTAACGTCTGTCTTTTGGCGAGGGGGCAACTGCCCAGCCGTCGAGCCATGGCGACTGTTAGGCCCAACCGTCCGAAATGGTGCAAAGACGGTTGTTGCTTGTTTCGCGACCCGTGATTTCTCCTTTCGAGCTCAGCCTGGTTGCGCTGTATTCGTAAATAATGAATGAGACGATCCTGTGTTGACGATTGAGGGGAGATATCATGAATTATATACATATATCGGGGAAATATATCAAGTTGATTTCCCATCAATGTAGGCCGTAAGCATAGATTGTGTAAACGTGGGCGAGGCCTGGGACGATTTCGTCGTCTGATTCGAAATGAACAACTTTCATTTATTTGCGATGAGGAGTTTTGGAGGTATTCCTGTTTCTGTCGTTTTTTGTATCACGTGTTTTCCCGCTATTATGATTACGATTGGTACTCGAACGGCGTGGTTCACTTTCGCGTCGTTGCGGTGATGACGTGTTGCGCTGTGCATGGCGGACTTGATGATATTCTTCTGCACTACCGAATCGTCTGTATCGTCGTTCATTATTGTTCCCCGGTCGATTTTCCGGGGTATAACGACGGTGCCGTTGTCCTGTCCCTTGATAAAATCGCTGTGCCGCAACAAAGCGACCTCGCGGTTGTAACGGACGACGATTACGTGCAGTGCGATTGTATTTTCTTTGGATGAAGCTATTTAGGTGTTCATCGATAGTATCTTGGAGCTCATCCGTAATGCCTTGCATATAACGCTGGCGGATTTCACTGGGATTGATACGTTTTCCTGCATGAATTTTCCCAATTAAAATAATAACATATGTCGTGAACGCACTACACATATCATTATAATCATGTGGGGAAAAGGTTACCACCTGATGGGCAAGTGGTCCTGCAAGGGCACATATCGTACGTTCGTGGTGATCCGCCCAATAGCATACTGCTTGAAACGCCGTTCGGTAATTGTCGTAGCGACCTGTTGCATCAGCACCTCGTATGGGGTTACCATTTTCATCGATTCGTCCCATCCACTTGAGGTGATCACCCCAGCCGGCGCCATAAGCCTTAATAATGCCTTCCACTGTAATAGCGGGGCCGTACCGTTCCAGGATAAATAGCGTTCCGGTGAACGAGCGTAGAGCAACCTGCATCTCCGTTGTGAATTCGATGTCCGACGCATCGAGACTCTCAAATGTACGAAGGTCTGATCGCGCATTATGTAAGTTTTCAACGCGATGCCCGGCGATCTCTGCCTCAAGCATTTGAAGTGCAATACGTCGTTGACGTATCTGATCAAGGACCACTCGTCGATTTCCCAATGGATTAATAATCTCTGTTCCAATGGGAATATCAGGCATATTTAGTGGTCGAGCATCTGCTGAATTTCTTGCACGACGTAAAAAACAACGCGGAAAACCATCTTCCGAGTGATATCTCGATTCTGCCATGTCCGGATGTTCACAACACAGTTGCTTGAGTATAGGTGCTTCCCACTTATCACAATCGTCGAGTCGCGCCCGATGACCTTCGCTGTATAAGGGGATGGACCCCTGTAGCCCTTGGCCCATAGAACGTATGCGCGAGGTGTGGGAAGCCGCCTGTCCAGTTGCTGGTGTCTGGGTTGGTGGAACTGTAGGCGGTCGCGCCGCTGGGGACTGAGCGCGAGTGGAATTCGTTTGCGGTGACTGCAGCAGGGTGGACGAGTCGCTGGGTGTAGAGATTGTACAAGTGGGTGCAGTAGGCGTAGGTGGCGATGCAACAGTCGTAAGTGGCGTTTGCATTGCAACTTGCTGACGTGATAAATCTTCCGACATCTGACGCAGAGAGGCCGCCATAGCTTCGGCGTGTCGTGCCTGCGCAAGATGGTCTTCCGTCATTTTCCGCACTATTTCGCGTCTCTGCAAGTCCTCCGGCGTTTCCTTGGGTCGTTCGTCCTCCGGCGAGGTGGACATTGAGATCCCCGATATAGCGCTCGAGGTCAGCCACTCGCGCACGTAATCTTCGGAGTTCGGCTCCACTTTGATGATAGTAGAACCAAAACTGGCGTGCTTGTTGCTCTAATCTTAGCACTCGGCGTCCCCAGAACAACTGTCCACGTCGGTCTGCTGAATGTCGGGACCTAGTAGACGAGCTGCTTCGGTCGGATCCTGTTCCACTCGAGCTTCTTGGACGCTTTGTTGATCGTCGAGTATCCAGTCCAGTTGCGCAAAGAGGATGAAGGATATTAAGGGGGTGTCCCTGAATAAGTAATGGTGGACCGTCTGACGCAGTTTGGGTGGATACTTGTCGAAAGATAAAGCGGCGTGACGCACTAGAATGACCTGTAAGGTCTTAAACGCAACGGGTATCGGTTCACTTATATCCGATAATTCGCCCCACGGTCGAATAGTGGCACCGATATCGGTATACGTATCCCACCACTCGGGTAGCGGTCCGTTACACTCTCTCCAACGTGCAAAATCGTGTAGGTATTCGTCGCCTAATTCTGCAAAACGTGCGAGTTTCCTTCGTTCACTCCTTGATATATAAGCTCCTTGGGTAGAAGGCGTATCCGATGATGGAGGTTCTGAGATGGTTACCTTCTTCTTCTGTCTGCGTTCGGACGTTTGTTGGGTGGAAGAGTGAGATGAAACTGTACGGGATAAATCGGAGGTTGTCTCCACACGTATGAGCCGGCGATCGAGATCTTCTATTTTTTCTACCGAAACAGTGGTAGAAAGAATAATACGAGAAAATGATGAACGTATATCACGGAGATCTTCTCGCAGTTTACCAATTTTTCCTTCGTGGTCCGCTGAAAGATTTCTTAGTTGTAGCACTGAATCCTTTGTAATGGTTATAAATTGATCGAGAACCTCCTTCAAGGAATTCGCAGCTAGTACGTCGTCTTCTGCGGACGTTTTGGATCTTTGTTCTCTTGTGGTGCAGCACGATTACGTGTCGTCCTATATCTTATAATATTATTATCTTGATGTGGTTAGTGAGAGGGTAGAACTAAAATCTTCTTTGCAATAGCCAGTGGTTGTCCAGTCCAACTGGTAGAGGCCAAAGATTTCAATCTAACCCTAACCCTAACCTAAACCCTTGGTCCAATCTGAGTATAAGTAATAGAGCATTGCATGTTTATCTTCAGGTGCTGTTCTCTTTTACTAACAGATTTACCTCAGATTCTAGTTAAGTGGACCTCTGCAAACATGGCCTAAAGTAACCCTTGGTACCAATCAGCTCCCATAGCGCCTGATCTCCCAGGTCTTCCATATTGCTACTATGATCAGGCCATATTGCTATGGAGGGGTTACTTTAGGACGGGTTGTACCTCTCATCGAGCCAAGTCATGCCCTCCGGTTCTTTCCCTAGTTCATTATTCGCAATGATACTACGATACACTTTCCCCGTATCCAGTGGTCGTAGACGGGAAAGTTCATCTGCCGAATTGTTGCTCGAATTTACGTAGGACGTCGTGTAAGTAATGGTGGTCTTAGTGGCTAAAGTTGCAATGTTTCGTAATAGAGGCCGAATAGCGCGCCAAACTAAGTGATTCCTACTTGTACGCTTAGTAAGGGCCCAAAATAATACAGTGCTATCTACCATAAAGCGAATATGAATGGTAGGTTCTAATGGAACACCGTCAACGACGTCACGGGTAGGACTATCCTCGTCCACATGGGCGAGACTCAGGCGCCTAAACGATGGGTCAAGCGTAACCCTCCAACTTTTCCAGGTATGAAGCAACGCCTGAGCTTCTAGTTCAGCTATGTCCGCTGAGGGTGTTCTACGTCTCCAATGCCCACCATATGTCGAAAGACCACCAGTATGATTATCATAAACAATTCCGCCCCATCCGCTCATGGAAGCATCTGTGCAGATGGTGTACCGACGAAAATAAGTGGAGTGTATATCATATGGTCGCATGGGATGCTGAGGTTTATTTGCTAAGCAGTGAAATACCCAGCGTTTAAGTGTCCGAATTGCCGATTGCTGTAATGTGATAGGATAATCCCATCTAGTTTGAATCAAAACATTAAGATGTCTGCGTATTGTTTTAATACAAAAGTGATAATTGAAAAGATCTCTCCCTAAGACGCCAGATGCCATGATGAGACGTGCCATGAGTGATTCAAGAATCATAGCGCTGACACCCTTTCGCTCAGCTAAATCATTCCAGAATGTCTTGGTGATGATGATTCTTATCTTTTCAATTACACGTGATGAATTACAGACAGTCTTATGCATGTGATTCCAATGAATTCCAATAAAGTCGTATTCGGTTGCAAATTCCCATTACCCGACTGTAGCTTTGCATTGATGAATGCGTTCCCGAATTAGCTCTCCTATTCTTTGAAGGTCTGCAGGCGAGGAGGCAATAATACGCGCGTCATCTAACCACGTATCTACAATAAAAGGCTTTACACTTTCCGGGAGGGCTGTAAAACGTTCATCTCCCATGAGCGTAGACATGGCTATTTGCATAATTTCCAGTGATAGCGTATGTCCCATTGGTAGTCGCTTAAAAGCGTACCAAGCTCCCGAGATGGCGTCACCCGCCCAGAAAGCCAGCCTCCTTGCAGCTCTCTCCGTTAATGGGATTTGATAAAAGGATGCCTTCATGTCGATTCGTAGTACTGGACCTCGTACCCAAATGGTCGAAAGATACTTAACTCTGTTATAAATGTTTAAAGAGGGGGTATAATGGTGCGTATTACGAATAACTAGATTAGCCCCTTCCGGCCATAAAATCATTCCGCGTCTCCACCCATTTTTTCTTTAATTCAGCAACACAGAAAGGCCAAGCAAATCCATGAATAAATTTGTGATGGATAGGAGAGATAATTCCCTCACTACAAAGCCGATGAGCATCCTCTAATGACAAGCCAAATTTCACTCGATAAGACATGTCCGGAATCTGGCGTTCGAATAAATTGAAAAGGTGGACAAAACGTGATCGGACCGATGGTTTCATGTATTTTAACAGTGCTTCAATATCCATCGCACGAACCGTTACATCTTGCAAAGGGAGGCTCTTATCCGGATTTGTCAGCAAAGAGGTGGTTTTACGCGCCAAGTGAGTTGCATTCTGAACCTGTAACAGGCGTGGACATACCCGTATACCTGCACCGTTAGACTTGGCGAGGGGGCAATGGCCCAGCCGTCGAGCCGCGCTAACCGTCAGGCACGACCGTTGTAACGAAACGAATCGCGGTCGGTGCTTGAATTGCGACCCGTGATTTCTCCTTGCGAGCTCTGCCTGATTTCGTTGTATATATAGCAGTTGTATAAGACGTTCCTGTGTTGACAACGGGTTAAATGTAGAGTAATACATATAACGGGGAAAAGTGGATTCCGCATCAGAGCCCGGTGTTGCCTCATCATGAGGTCTTGTCCGCCGCGGGCGCGGGCGTGGGCGAGAGCGTATTGGAGCGATTCATTTCTCTTTCTTATGTTCCTCCTGTTTATTAATAGTGGCTCCTTTTTTATATCCTTCTTTCCCCGCTGTGGTCGACTTGCGACTCGTTGGTGAAGGAGTTCGACTTGCTCCAGGTGATTTAAGCATCCCACGCGTTTTCTTAGACGTCTCTGTACTTTGGAACCTTTGGTATCGACGGGAATTGTTATTTCCTGCTCGGGTTTCGGGTGAGTATCGACGATGTTGCCTTCCAGTGCCAGAAAAATGTCGTTGCATGGCAGCCATCTTTACTCCCGGAATGAGAGGCCGTCGTGATTGGGCAACTCCTTTGTACTTCGTTTTGACGAAGATATTAAAATGTTCATCAATGGCCTTTTCAAGATCGTCCGAAATGCCTTTCATATACCTATGTCGAACCATAGCCGGGCTGAGTAGTTTACCCGCATGAATTTTCCCTAGGATCGTAATTACATAAGTAACAAAGGCGCTCGACATGTCAGAATAATCTTGTTGAGAGAATGGTTGAACTTGGTGTCCCAATGGACCCGCTATAGCGTATAATGTACGCTCATGATGATCCGCCCAAAAGCAGGCCGCCTGGAAGGCAGTTCTATATTTGTCAAACCGTCCCTCTGTATCATTCGGGTTGATGGGGTTGCCATGAATGTCCCTGCGTCCCATCCATTGAAGATGCAATGTCTAAGACGCACCGTGTGCCTTAAGAATTCCTTCTATTGTTACTGCCGCCCCATATTTTTCAAGGATATAAAGGGTTCCTTGAAAGGTGCGTAAGGCAATTTGCATTTCTTCAGTGAACTCAATGTCCTTAATACCCGACTGAAAAGCTCTTAAATCGGACCGAGCATTATGGAGATTACTCAAAGTATGTTTTGCTATCTCCGCCTCGAGCGTCTTAGTAGCTAAGCGCCGACGTTGCTCCGGATCCGCGATCATCCATGGTGCACTTCCAGGTCGGATGAATTGGGTTCCTGCAGGGATGTTGGGCATATTTAAAGGCATCCGGTCGCCTGCGTCCCGTGCGTGTCGTAAGAATCGTGGAGGAAATCCGTCCACCGTCTCATATCTCTCCCTACCTATGTCCGGATGATTAAAGCTCTGCTGTGTCATTTGCGGATTATCGAGGGAATTCATCAATTGTTCGAATTGCCGCTGCTCGTCGGAGTAGAAAAGAGATTGTGGGTTAAGGTTTCCCCCCATCCTTTGATATCGCCTGATGACGACCATTTCGGGTTTGGTTTCGTTGACCACACTGAGCTGCGTCCATTGCGGCGCAGGCGAGTTTGGCTGCGTCGATTGCGCAAGTGGCGGCGTTTGCGACGAGAAGTCCATATTCTGCTCCGCTGCAATTAGCATATTTTGGGCCACTTGACTGATGCGGGCCGCCTCCTCGGCTAACTCGAGCTGTGCAGACATTAACCTCTTCGATATATTGCTCAAGATCGCTTATGCGTATGGCCAGGTTATTAAGCTGCACTTGGAATGAATAAATGTGGTCGGCTAAACTTTTTAGCTGAGAATTAGTAGAAGCACAAATGGATCTCGCGTTGCCGAGGAACAAGTTAAAACGCTTCTGTAGTCGCTTTATTTCAAGTCCCGCTTTCCGAGGTCGGTTGTCTGAGCCTACTGTCGATCGTGCCGGCGAGGCCGAAGCTCCAGACGTCGAAGGGCTTCGTCGAGGTCTATAGGACCGCGTAATCTGGCTTGTTGTGCCCGATGTTCGCGATATATTCGCCGTAGATGAACCGCCAGTCGTTGTGATGTCCTTCTTCCACTCTTGTATGAGATATGTTTGATGGTACTTCGCAGCGGCTGAGAGTATTCCTCAAAAGGCAAATGCCTGTAACGAAATAAAATATGGTGAAGTGTGTCAAGGTCTACCTGAGCTATCGGATACTCTTCGTCGTTTGGGAAGATCTCGAGTACTGCGTTATGATCTTCAAGCCACTCAGGACTAAGGTTACCCTGACTAGCCTTCCAATCGTCGAGTTCCAACAGCTCAAATTCGGCTTCCCACCTAAAAGAATCGATAGCCTCTGCAATATAAATTTCGTCGCCTTCCGGAATGGAAGAGGTATCGGTGGACGTTGTGAAACTTGGTTATCAGGGTGTTTTATTCTTCTAACAGTGAATAAGGAGTGGAATTACCTAAGCTGGCGGTGAATATTAGGGATAAGTCGATGAGTAACCTTTATCTCTCACGTGTTTTGTCGAAGTATGGTACATACCCCTTTTCTCTACCTCTCCCCTTTTTTTTACGCCATTCAAGATTTTAAGTAGTTTGCGCAATATCTTGTTAGAAGTTTATCCAATATATCTTTCTCCCCCAGCTGTAGGCGCTCCATCTCGTTAGAATGGGCCAGGTCCTTCTCCAAAGCCACCGAATCCTCCTTTTCCGGAGCCATTCCAACCATCAGATTTAAAGTTCGTATAACTGTAGTCCTTATATTTGAAATTATTGTTGGAGTCCCTATCTTCCTTCCAGGTAGTTCTACCCGTTTCACGGTCCAACTCAATGTGACCTCGCGATAATACAGGTGGTGACGTAGAAAAGGTTCCTCCCACTTTTCTGACGGACTGGAGATCACAGATTTTAGTAGCTCGATGTCAGGTATAACTAACCTTTATAGTTTTATCCGTTTGAATAATATAGGGTATAGATTATAAGACTTCCTTTGCAATGACTAGTGAGTGTCCAATTCACTAGTAGAGGCCAGAAGTTTTCAAGCTAACCCCAACCCTTGGTCCAATCTAAGTCAAAGTATCATATATTCCTGTAGTCAGTATTCTTTAAAGGTTCATGTATCTCAGCATAGTGATTCTCATGGACCTGTGCAACATGGCCTAAAGTAACTCTTGGTACCAATCACTTCCCATAGCGCCTGATTTACAGTGTTCCCCCATCAAAAGTAGGATTCAGGCTAGCTATGGGATCGAGGTACCCAGACTTTCCCCAGCCGCTGTAACGATAGCGCCTATCTCGTGGCCGATATATAGAGGGGAAGAGGGATAAAACCTGCAGCTTCTGAGAGAGCCCCAAAAAAAGTGAAAAACACAACTGAACCAATAACATTTCAAGAGAAAATTAGGAAAGCTCCTCAAGAGCCAAAAAAGTCAAAAGCATCAATTATTTAGGCCAACTTCCGCCACAAAATTTGTTAATATAAGACATTAACTCAAGTTCCACTTTTCCAATTTTCCCTTTCCCTAAACTTGTCATTACATCTAATTAATTAACGATCCCAATCACAGGATACTTCAAAAACAACTTAAATTTTCAGAAAAATGTCATAACCACTCTGCACCCACTTGTCAGGGTCTAGGGGTGTGACACAATTTGGGGGGGGTCCCTGCATGCTACCATTGGGGGGGTCCACCCCGGGAAAAATGACCCCCCCAAAAATGGCTGTAGTCCATTTGTGAATGTTAAATACCCCTATATAAATGTCGAGAATAGCTTCTGCGCAGGTTGTGGCACTTCTACCGGGTTAGGTTTACCGTTTTAAAAATTTTTCACTATTTTTTCAAGTTTTTTTTTTCGGGTTAGGGGCCCTGGGGGGAGGGGTGCATTTCGGGTTAAGTAACCCGGAATGTCGCCATAGGCCATTTTTGACGGTTAAATACCCCTATATAAAAATAAAAAAAAACAGCTGCGCAGGGTCCGGCACTACTTCCGGGTTAGGGTCACCGTTTTAAAAATTTTTCACTATTTTTTCAAGTTTTTTTTTCGGGTTAGGGGCCCTGGGGGAGGGGTACATTTCGGGTTAAGTAACCCGGAATGTCGCCATAGGCCATTTTTGACGGTTAAATACCCCTATATAAAAATAAAAAAAAACAGCTGCGCAGGGTCCGGCACTACTTCCGGGTTAGGGTCACCGTTTTAAAAATTTTGCACTATTTTTTCAAGTTTTTTTTTTCGGGTTAGGGGCCCTGGGGGGAGGGGTGCATTTCGGGTTAAGTAACCCGGAATGTCGCCATAGGCCATTTTTGACGGTTAAATACCCCTATATAAAAATAAAAAAAAACAGCTGCGCAGGGTCCGGCACTACTTCCGGGTTAGGGTCACCGTTTTAAAAATTTTTCACTATTTTTTCAAGTTTTTTTTTTCGGGTTAGGGGCCCTGGGGGGAGGGGTGCATTTCGGGTTAAGTAACCCGGAATGTCGCCATAGGCCATTTTTGACGGTTAAATACCCCTATATAAAAATAAAAAAAAACAGCTGCGCAGGGTCCGGCACTACTTCCGGGTTAGGGTCACCGTTTTAAAATTTTTTCACTATTTTTTCAAGTTTTTTTTTTCGGGTTAGGGGCCCTGGGGGGAGGGGTGCATTTCGGGTTAAGTAACCCGGAATGTCGCCATAGGCCATTTTTGACGGTTAAATACCCCTATATAAAAATAAAAAAAACAGCTGCGCAGGGTCCGGCACTACTTCCGGGTTAGGGTCACCGTTTTAAAAATTTTGCACTATTTTTTCAAGTTTTTTTTTTCGGGTTAGGGGCCCTGGGGGGAGGGGTGCATTTCGGGTTAAGTAACCCGGAATGTCGCCATAGGCCATTTTTTGACGGTTAAATACCCCTATATAAAAATAAAAAAAAACAGCTGCGCAGGGTCCGGCACTACTTCCGGGTTAGGGTCACCGTTTTAAATTTTTCCACTATTTTTTCAAGTTTTTTTTTTCGGGTTAGGGGCCCTGGGGGGAGGGGTGCATTTCGGGTTAAGTAACCCGGAATGTCGCCATAGGCCATTTTTGACGGTTAAATACCCCTATATAAAAATAAAAAAAAACAGCTGCGCAGGGTCCGGCACTACTTCCGGGTTAGGGTCACCGTTTTAAAAATTTTGCACTATTTTTTCAAGTTTTTTTTTTCGGGTTAGGGGCCCTGGGGGGAGGGGTGCATTTCGGGTTAAGTAACCCGGAATGTCGCCATAGGCCATTTTTGACGGTTAAATACCCCTATATAAAAATAAAAAAAAACAGCTGCGCAGGGTCCGGCACTACTTCCGGGTTAGGGTCACCGTTTTAAAAATTTTTCACTATTTTTTCAAGTTTTTTTTTCGGGTTAGGGGCCCTGGGGGGAGGGGTGCATTTCGGGTTAAGTAACCCGGAATGTCGCCATAGGCCATTTTTGACGGTTAAATACCCCTATATAAAAATAAAAAAAAACAGCTGCGCAGGGTCCGGCACTACTTCCGGGTTAGGGTCACCGTTTTAAAAATTTTTCACTATTTTTTCAAGTTTTTTTTTTCGGGTTAGGGGCCCTGGGGGGAGGGGTGCATTTCGGGTTAAGTAACCCGGAATGTCGCCATAGGCCATTTTTGACGGTTAAATACCCCTATATAAAAATAAAAAAAAACAGCTGCGCAGGGTCCGGCACTACTTCCGGGTTAGGGTCACCGTTTTAAAATTTTTCACTATTTTTTCAAGTTTTTTTTTTCGGGTTAGGGGCCCTGGGGGGAGGGGTGCATTTCGGGTTAAGTAACCCGGAATGTCGCCATAGGCCATTTTTGACGGTTAAATACCCCTATATAAAAATAAAAAAAACAGCTGCGCAGGGTCCGGCACTACTTCCGGGTTAGGGTCACCGTTTTAAAAATTTTGCACTATTTTTTCAAGTTTTTTTTTTCGGGTTAGGGGCCCTGGGGGGAGGGGTGCATTTCGGGTTAAGTAACCCGGAATGTCGCCATAGGCCATTTTTGACGGTTAAATACCCCTATATAAAAATAAAAAAAAACAGCTGCGCAGGGTCCGGCACTACTTCCGGGTTAGGGTCACCGTTTTAAAAATTTTGCACTATTTTTTCAAGTTTTTTTTTTCGGGTTAGGGGCCCTGGGGGGAGGGGTGCATTTCGGGTTAAGTAACCCGGAATGTCGCCATAGGCCATTTTTGACGGTTAAATACCCCTATATAAAAATAAAAAAAAACAGCTGCGCAGGGTCCGGCACTACTTCCGGGTTAGGGTCACCGTTTTAAAAATTTTGCACTATTTTTTCAAGTTTTTTTTTTCGGGTTAGGGGCCCTGGGGGGAGGGGTGCATTTCGGGTTAAGTAACCCGGAATGTCGCCATAGGCCATTTTTTACGGTTAAATACCCCTATATAAAAATAAAAAAAACAGCTGCGCAGGGTCCGGCACTACTTCCGGGTTAGGGTCACCGTTTTAAAAATTTTTCACTATTTTTTCAAGTTTTTTTTTTCGGGTTAGGGGCCCTGGGGGAGGGGTGCATTTCGGGTTAAGTAACCCGGAATGTCGCCATAGGCCATTTTTGACGGTTAAATACCCCTATATAAAAATAAAAAAAAACAGCTGCGCAGGGTCCGGCACTACTTCCGGGTTAGGGTCACCGTTTTAAAAATTTTTCACTATTTTTTCAAGTTTTTTTTTTTCGGGTTAGGGGCCCTGGGGGAGGGGTGCATTTCGGGTTAAGTAACCCGGAATGTCGCCATAGGCCATTTTTGACGGTTAAATACCCCTATATAAAAATAAAAAAAAACAGCTGCGCAGGGTCCGGCACTACTTCCGGGTTAGGGTCACCGTTTTAAAATTTTTCACTATTTTTTCAAGTTTTTTTTTTCGGGTTAGGGGCCCTGGGGGGAGGGGTGCATTTCGGGTTAAGTAACCCGGAATGTCGCCATAGGCCATTTTTTACGGTTAAATACCCCTATATAAAAATAAAAAAAAACAGCTGCGCAGGGTCCGGCACTACTTCCGGGTTAGGGTCACCGTTTTAAAAATTTTTCACTATTTTTTCAAGTTTTTTTTTTCGGGTTAGGGGCCCTGGGGGGAGGGGTGCATTTCGGGTTAAGTAACCCGGAATGTCGCCATAGGCCATTTTTGACGGTTAAATACCCCTATATAAAAATAAAAAAAAACAGCTGCGCAGGGTCCGGCACTACTTCCGGGTTAGGGTCACCGTTTTAAAAATTTTTCACTATTTTTTCAAGTTTTTTTTTTCGGGTTAGGGGCCCTGGGGGGAGGGGTGCATTTCGGGTTAAGTAACCCGGAATGTCGCCATAGGCCATTTTTGACGGTTAAATACCCCTATATAAAAATAAAAAAAAACAGCTGCGCAGGGTCCGGCACTACTTCCGGGTTAGGGTCACCGTTTTAAAAATTTTGCACTATTTTTTCAAGTTTTTTTTTTCGGGTTAGGGGCCCTGGGGGGAGGGGTGCATTTCGGGTTAAGTAACCCGGAATGTCGCCATAGGCCATTTTTGACGGTTAAATACCCCTATATAAAAATAAAAAAAAACAGCTGCGCAGGGTCCGGCACTACTTCCGGGTTAGGGTCACCGTTTTAAAAATTTTGCACTATTTTTTCAAGTTTTTTTTTTCGGGTTAGGGGCCCTGGGGGGAGGGGTGCATTTCGGGTTAAGTAACCCGGAATGTCGCCATAGGCCATTTTTGACGGTTAAATACCCCTATATAAAAATAAAAAAAAACAGCTGCGCAGGGTCCGGCACTACTTCCGGGTTAGGGTCACCGTTTTAAAAATTTTGCACTATTTTTTCAAGTTTTTTTTTCGGGTTAGGGGCCCTGGGGGGAGGGGTGCATTTCGGGTTAAGTAACCCGGAATGTCGCCATAGGCCATTTTTGACGGTTAAATACCCCTATATAAAAATAAAAAAAAACAGCTGCGCAGGGTCCGGCACTACTTCCGGGTTAGGGTCACCGTTTTAAAAATTTTGCACTATTTTTTCAAGTTTTTTTTTTCGGGTTAGGGGCCCTGGGGGGAGGGGTGCATTTCGGGTTAAGTAACCCGGAATGTCGCCATAGGCCATTTTTGACGGTTAAATACCCCTATATAAAAATAAAAAAAAACAGCTGCGCAGGGTCCGGCACTACTTCCGGGTTAGGGTCACCGTTTTAAAATTTTTCCACTATTTTTTCAAGTTTTTTTTTTCGGGTTAGGGGCCCTGGGGGGAGGGGTGCATTTCGGGTTAAGTAACCCGGAATGTCGCCATAGGCCATTTTTTGACGGTTAAATACCCCTATATAAAAATAAAAAAAAACAGCTGCGCAGGGTCCGGCACTACTTCCGGGTTAGGGTCACCGTTTTAAAAATTTTGCACTATTTTTTCAAGTTTTTTTTTCGGGTTAGGGGCCCTGGGGGGAGGGGTGCATTTCGGGTTAAGTAACCCGGAATGTCGCCATAGGCCATTTTTGACGGTTAAATACCCCTATATAAAAATAAAAAAAAACAGCTGCGCAGGGTCCGGCACTACTTCCGGGTTAGGGTCACCGTTTTAAAAATTTTCACTATTTTTTCAAGTTTTTTTTTTCGGGTTAGGGGCCCTGGGGGGAGGGGTGCATTTCGGGTTAAGTAACCCGGAATGTCGCCATAGGCCATTTTTGACGGTTAAATACCCCTATATAAAAATAAAAAAAAACAGCTGCGCAGGGTCCGGCACTACTTCCGGGTTAGGGTCACCGTTTTAAAAATTTTGCACTATTTTTTCAAGTTTTTTTTTTCGGGTTAGGGGCCCTGGGGGGAGGGGTGCATTTCGGGTTAAGTAACCCGGAATGTCGCCATAGGCCATTTTTGACGGTTAAATACCCCTATATAAAAATAAAAAAAAACAGCTGCGCAGGGTCCGGCACTACTTCCGGGTTAGGGTCACCGTTTTAAAAATTTTTCACTATTTTTTCAAGTTTTTTTTTTCGGGTTAGGGGCCCTGGGGGGAGGGGTGCATTTCGGGTTAAGTAACCCGGAATGTCGCCATAGGCCATTTTTGACGGTTAAATACCCCTATATAAAAATAAAAAAAAACAGCTGCGCAGGGTCCGGCACTACTTCCGGGTTAGGGTCACCGTTTTAAAAATTTTGCACTATTTTTTCAAGTTTTTTTTTTCGGGTTAGGGGCCCTGGGGGGAGGGGTGCATTTCGGGTTAAGTAACCCGGAATGTCGCCATAGGCCATTTTTTGACGGTTAAATACCCCTATATAAAAATAAAAAAAACAGCTGCGCAGGGTCCGGCACTACTTCCGGGTTAGGGTCACCGTTTTAAAAATTTTGCACTATTTTTTCAAGTTTTTTTTTCGGGTTAGGGGCCCTGGGGGGAGGGGTGCATTTCGGGTTAAGTAACCCGGAATGTCGCCATAGGCCATTTTTGACGGTTAAATACCCCTATATAAAAATAAAAAAAAACAGCTGCGCAGGGTCCGGCACTACTTCCGGGTTAGGGTCACCGTTTTAAAAATTTTGCACTATTTTTTCAAGTTTTTTTTTTCGGGTTAGGGGCCCTGGGGGGAGGGGTGCATTTCGGGTTAAGTAACCCGGAATGTCGCCATAGGCCATTTTTGACGGTTAAATACCCCTATATAAAAATAAAAAAAAACAGCTGCGCAGGGTCCGGCACTACTTCCGGGTTAGGGTCACCGTTTTAAAATTTTGCACTATTTTTTCAAGTTTTTTTTTTCGGGTTAGGGGCCCTGGGGGGAGGGGTGCATTTCGGGTTAAGTAACCCGGAATGTCGCCATAGGCCATTTTTGACGGTTAAATACCCCTATATAAAAATAAAAAAAAACAGCTGCGCAGGGTCCGGCACTACTTCCGGGTTAGGGTCACCGTTTTAAAAATTTTGCACTATTTTTTCAAGTTTTTTTTTTCGGGTTAGGGGCCCTGGGGGAGGGGTGCATTTCGGGTTAAGTAACCCGGAATGTCGCCATAGGCCATTTTTGACGGTTAAATACCCCTATATAAAAATAAAAAAAAACAGCTGCGCAGGGTCCGGCACTACTTCCGGGTTAGGGTCACCGTTTTAAAAATTTTGCACTATTTTTTCAAGTTTTTTTTTTCGGGTTAGGGGCCCTGGGGGGAGGGGTGCATTTCGGGTTAAGTAACCCGGAATGTCGCCATAGGCCATTTTTTACGGTTAAATACCCCTATATAAAAATAAAAAAAAACAGCTGCGCAGGGTCCGGCACTACTTCCGGGTTAGGGTCACCGTTTTAAAAATTTTGCACTATTTTTTCAAGTTTTTTTTTTCGGGTTAGGGGCCTGGGGGGAGGGGTGCATTTCGGGTTAAGTAACCCGGAATGTCGCCATAGGCCATTTTTTACGGTTAAATACCCCTATATAAAAATAAAAAAAAACAGCTGCGCAGGGTCCGGCACTACTTCCGGGTTAGGGTCACCGTTTTAAAAATTTTGCACTATTTTTTCAAGTTTTTTTTTTCGGGTTAGGGGCCCTGGGGGGAGGGGTGCATTTCGGGTTAAGTAACCCGGAATGTCGCCATAGGCCATTTTTGACGGTTAAATACCCCTATATAAAAATAAAAAAAAACAGCTGCGCAGGGTCCGGCACTACTTCCGGGTTAGGGTCACCGTTTTAAAATTTTTCACTATTTTTTCAAGTTTTTTTTTTCGGGTTAGGGGCCCTGGGGGGAGGGGTGCATTTCGGGTTAAGTAACCCGGAATGTCGCCATAGGCCATTTTTGACGGTTAAATACCCCTATATAAAAATAAAAAAAAACAGCTGCGCAGGGTCCGGCACTACTTCCGGGTTAGGGTACCGTTTTAAAAATTTTCACTATTTTTTCAAGTTTTTTTTTTCGGGTTAGGGGCCCTGGGGGGAGGGGTGCATTTCGGGTTAAGTAACCCGGAATGTCGCCATAGGCCATTTTTTACGGTTAAATACCCCTATATAAAAATAAAAAAAAACAGCTGCGCAGGGTCCGGCACTACTTCCGGGTTAGGGTCACCGTTTTAAAAATTTTGCACTATTTTTTCAAGTTTTTTTTTCGGGTTAGGGGCCCTGGGGGGAGGGGTGCATTTCGGGTTAAGTAACCCGGAATGTCGCCATAGGCCATTTTTTGACGGTTAAATACCCCTATATAAAATAAAAAAAAACAGCTGCGCAGGGTCCGGCACTACTTCCGGGTTAGGGTCACCGTTTTAAAAATTTTTGCACTATTTTTTCAAGTTTTTTTTTTTCGGGTTAGGGGCCCTGGGGGGAGGGGTGCATTTCGGGTTAAGTAACCCGGAATGTCGCCATAGGCCATTTTTGACGGTTAAATACCCCTAATATAAAAATTAAAAAAAAACAGCTGCGCAGGGTCCGGCACTACTTCCGGGTTAGGGTCACCGTTTTAAAAATTTTTCACTATTTTTTCAAGTTTTTTTTTTTCGGGTTAAGGGGTGCATTTCGGGTTAAGTAACCTGTCGCCAT
>NHOR01000527.1:0-64494 GCA_002287245.1 Trypanosoma congolense | reverse complement strand
AGAGAGGGATATCTTCTACTTGTTTGACAGCACTCAGATACTTCTGTCGCCTCGCCAGCACAGTGTCTACGTGCGTTTTCCGCTCAACCGCTATCTCTAAGGCTCGTTCCCAGTTAAACAACCGAGTGTGCATGTCGATGCAGCGGTACACAAGCCCTGCTTGTAACAAAATACGCTCTGCCTCTCCCGCGCGTCGCTGGAAAAGGCCAACTCCGCCTGTCGCCCCTCAGGAGTGGGGATGCTCTTGAGAAAACGCATGTAACGCACTTTGTCCAGTTCGAACAGCGCAGCGTAGCCAATCTCCGCCACGTTCAAATCACCATGACGAAGCGCCAACCCCGTCAAAATACCCCAAAGAATCTTTTCGTCGAGAAATCGCGCAAGCCGCGTGGCGCCGGTAAAGTCATGGCGCGCCACGTGTTCAAATATGAAGGAGGGATATGGTGAGGTGTTGAAGGTGAGAAGCGCACCATCCGCGCCGCGTCGGATGCCCACACGAGTTCCATTAAATGACACAATTCTATCGGTCCTCGAAAACTCATCTCCGCCGTCGTCCTGCACGACCTTCGTGGTTGGCAAGAGACTGCGATCAGAATACAGGATAGTTGGGTAGTACCACACCGTAAGGTGGCCGTCTGCAATAGCAACAAGTATCTCGTGCTCGTCATGCCACGCTAAACTTGATGCCATGGTACATATTTTCTGTGCCGCGCAAACTTTGCGGTGCACAGCAGAGAAGTGCATATCACGGTTGCGATCCACAAAGGCAATCTTACGCTCATTCGTCGTGCCATACTGTGAGAGTTCAAGCGAAACAACATCAAGGTGGTGCGTAATCGTAGCCTCATCAATCGACTTTCCACTGCTGGTGTCGAAGAATAAGATTTTCTTGGTGTCAGCCGGGTTCCGGATTGCTACCGTGTCTGGTGACAACGAGACAAGATCGGGCGCCATGATCTCCGGTCGCAAGAAGGACTGCAGGCGAAGCGTGCAGATGAGCCGGCCCTCATATGAGTAAATTTGCATCCCGGAGACACAGTCTGCCAGCAGTAAATGCTTTTGACCGAGAATTAATGTAATGACAACATCACGAAGGTCAAATTGCACCGGGGCAGACAGCCGTTCCATGGAGTAGCACGAACACTGGGTTGTGGTGCATGAAACAAGGTAGCCGTAACCCAGCTCCACTTTAATTACCTTGTCACGCTGCTCTAATTCCTCAACTACATCCGTGAGGACGTCTTGTACAATTAGTCTATTTCCATCCATCAAGGTAACGCAGTAGTGGCTCCAATACATCTTTCGGTCTATAAGTTGAGCGGTACACACGGAGCCACTTCCGCAACCCATCACCACTTGCGTTCCATCAGCGGTCCACTGTAGCGAAAGCGCGCTACCCTCTGAGAGTCTCTCACATGTGTGGCTCCAACCCGTCTTATCGCACACACGAATGTTCATGAAAGACCCCACAGCAAACATTTCACCATCCGCCGAAAACTTTACTGACGTGCACGGATGTCCGCCAGCCGCGGAAACATAAATGCTGCGGCCGTACGGGTCCCACACTTTGTACGTCCCGTCTTCACCACCAGTAACAATATATCCCGTCATTAGGGACCAATCAACTGCCAGCACAACGCCATTGTGTGCCTTCCATCGCAACTGCTTCTTCACTGACGGGTTTAGCGGCTTGATGACCACCTCGTTGCCAATGCAGTAAAGCACGCAGTCGCCTCCAAGCTCTATCGTCTCCGAACCCCAACATACAGCATAAATGCACTTCCCTGCGGAGACAAGCGTTGAGCGGGAAATGCCAGCTTGTGACCAAACCTTGATGCATCCGTCCTCGCCGGCGGAAATAATGGAGGAGGCATCCCCGGAGTAGACAAGACCCGTAATAGTGCCAGTGTGCGCCTCAATGGTGCGCTCCACGCGGTCGGAGGTTGTATTCATAAATGATATGGTACCATCAGCACACGCAACAAGGTAGTTACCTTTGCCTTCAACACCGCCCGTCACGCCGCGAGGACCCTTTCGCCCCCCTGAAGTGGTACCCACAAAATGTACGTAATGCAGCTATCGAAATCCTTCACTTTACCCAACGGCTCGCCGTTAGCATTCCACCGACGGAGTGCAAAATCATCACCGGCACTCAGCACATCGCCCGTGAGTGACACCGCGACACACGTACAAGCGTCGTCATGATGCTCGTTGGGGGTTGTGATGCTGAGTCGCATAAGTCCTCAAATGAACCAGGTCAGCAGAACAATGGTGCAATTCTGTGAGCTGAGCCCAATATCCTCGCTGTTCACGCCGCCTTCCTTAAATGATGCACGGTTTCGAAACGCCAAGCAGTAAGCGGGCAAAAGAAAATCCACACACACAAAACAAAGAAAACACTGCACCAACGGGTCCCGCCGATAACTCCTTTAAAAATATATATATGTATATATGTATCAAACGTTTGCAAAGCAAGTGTAGATAACAACGAGGCGAGGCCGTCAGCGCTAATGTATAGGACTTATAATATCACCGAATTTATCTCTATTGGTTTTTGTTGTTGCTTTCTTCCGATTATTTTCACTCCTGCGACACTACCAACTTCCCTTTTCACACCCTATTTGTGTAGGCTGAGACGGTAATACCATGAGATTAAGCGAGAGAGAGAGGAGGAAGGAGAAAAGACAAATAAATAGGGAAAGTGCAGAGCAAACTGAAGTGGTGATGGGATCCACCCGCTTCGCCATCGGATACACAAACACTCACCAGGCCAATCCAACGGTTTTCTTGCTCACAAAATGAAGTCGAGACAATCACACACAGAAAACGGAGAGGGAAAGGGCGAAGAAAGGGGGAAGGATCAAATAAATTATATGAAAGTTTCTCCACGCACCGACATCAAACCGCCTGGAAACAACACTTTGCTGTATTTGGGTGAAACTTTCGCCGGGGGTTACCTCATAGTTATGAGTCGGGCGCCATCAATGAGCAACGAACACTTTCTCTTCTTCCTTCGCTTACTTACCCACTTCTCCAGATACCCCCCATTCAGGCCGCAAATGCAGTAAAATTTCCCGCAAAATACAACAATAAGAAGAAAAACATGGAGAAAACTTTTTTATGTTTACAGCTCCCTACAGCTCTCCCATCAACCTCATCCCCAACGGCACGCCGATTCAGCAACAAGGAAGGAAAAGCGAAGAAGATAGCAGGCGGGTATGGGCACAGTTGGAAGAAGGCCAAACAACAAGAAGTGAAGAACGTACAAGAGCTCTCTGGGGGTGAGGAGATACACATAAATGAAGGCGAGGCGTGCAGCTATTGTCAAATTGCATCCCCAATGAGAAGGAAAGGAACCTGAGGAACAAGCCAACTGCAATGTAAACCCCATACACACACACTCAAATGACGTGTCAGGATGCCATATAATCATTAAATGAAGAAAAATGCGGTAATGCTCACACACCGGCACACGGAAGTGTGCATGGATCTCGGCATGCATCCACAGGAACTCCAAAAGTCCCATGCTCCTTGCAATGAGTGTGAGCGACGGTACTAGCGAGAGAGGAGGAAAGGAAATAATAGCATGCCACCTTCACTGATGACCGCATACTCTAAAAAGTTTTGACCCGCGCCTATAATTCTGTTGGCAAGTCGAGCCTCATGATGCCCCCACGGAAACAGCCGCCACCTCCCCGCTAACCATATATGCACGCACGTCAACCGCCGCGCCCGCCACCTCGAGTACTTCATCCTTTTTGTCCTCTTACGCCTCCGTCCCTGAGTGCTTTTCTATGTATACTTATATTTTCCTTCCCCCTCATCCAAACAGCGTTTGGACGTATTTGCAAACACAGTTTGTTGTTATCTATTTTATTCCCTCACACTACAACTCCTCAATTTCGTACACAAAGTTTCGGGAACTGTTGTTCACTCCCGCCACCTCGCAAACGCCGCGCAGCGAGTTGCCCTGTAGTATCGCAAGAAACACGAAGAACACCTTCTCACCTCCCGTTCCTTGTAGCTGCAAACCGTATTCCATCGGGTACTCCCGCTCGCCAGGAGGTTTGATTGACCCCTCCAGCACTGTCTCCTGCGCTGGGAACCTCTCAGACGACTCGTGAAGCGAAAGCTTCCCTGCGATATCGCCGCTACCAAAGTCCGCCCGGATCTCCAGCGTCCATGGAACGTTGTTGTCAAACGGTGTAGGGTCCTTGTTACCTTGGCCGTCCGTCATCACTCGAATCACCCTCATCATACTTCCCGCAGCGGCGGCAGCAGCAGCATTCGGATCAGCACCCATTCCGTCCAATCCATTGGAAGAAGAACTTCTCGGACCGGCGGTACTCATCTTATACTGCACAACATGGCGGAAAACGTAGTCTAGTAGGGCGCGAGGGTCGCGATTGCGTGGGCTCCGCAATTTCTTTGTGACGCCAAGAATCTCAGCAGCTTGAAGAATGTAAAACTGGACATCTTCCGCCTTACACTTGTTAGTTAACTGACTCAACCGCACCTTATCGGGAGCAAACTCCTCATCAAGGTCGAAGAGGTCCAGTGCGGGGTGCATGGGGTCACGGTGAGTGGGCTCAAACACAGCCGGCTTCACTGGAGGCAGTGGGGTTAGGAACTCTGGTGGAATGAGCGTTAGAGGTTCCTGCTTCACGTTGAGCTTTTCGTATGCCTCCACAACCTTGGGAATCATATCCGTGTCAAGCTTAAATGTGTCAATCTGAAAGAGTTTTGTGAAGTCGCGTGGAAGTTCCTCTTGCTGCTCTACGGCAACGCGCAACCGCTCCGAAAGAGACGCGATGTCGGGGACACGATGGTAATCTGTTATATCTGGTTCATCGGCATCAATCTGGTTTAACTTCACGTGATGGTTCATGTAGTCGAAGAGAACAGTAGCTAATAGGTCATTTTCCTCCTTACCAATCCACGCATCTTCAAGTAAAAGACCAGTACCAATGAGAAGAAGCTTACCCTGCTTCTTGCGACCATTGTGCTCCACCTCATCGCTATTCTCCCACGCAACAGCGATGGGGCGGTTAAGGGGATAGGCCATAAACCCACTGCTAAGTAATGGCACCGCAGATCGATTCACATTAAAACTTAATCCATGTGGATACACAAAAGTAAGATTGGTGGGCGCATCCGCTGCCGTTTCATCGGCTAGTTGTTGTTGCATAGCCATGGCCGCCGCAGTCGTTGTGGGGCTGCCAAAGGCACCAGCAGCAACTGTGCGATTCAGTGTTGTCGGAGCGGCGCGGTTGGAGAATGGAGCGCCCCCAAGGGCAAAGCCCGTGCGGTAGCCCTGGTAACCGGCAACCCCAGGAACGTTCTTTCCAGCCGCTTTGTTAATCGCTCGATTTGTAATCCCATTTACAACGCAAACCTCCTTTGGGTGAAGGTACTTATTCATGACGGTCCGCACCACACAGTCCTCATTGAGTGTGACGCCAGTCCATTCCTCTAACGTGTCGTTCAGGTACGAGTACCGGCCGCCGTGGCCATCTCCGAAAAGCATTATGACGGAACCACCGCGCTCAACGTACTCCCGAATCACAGTAAGATCCTC
Source organism: Trypanosoma congolense (assembly GCA_002287245.1). NCBI lineage: Eukaryota > Euglenozoa > Kinetoplastea > Trypanosomatida > Trypanosomatidae > Trypanosoma > Trypanosoma congolense. The sequence continues at coordinate 58,916 of NHOR01000527.1, read as the reverse complement.
CGCGCTCAGTCTTTCCTGAGGTGAGCCAAAGACAACAATGTCGTATGGCAAAAAGCGCTCCAAATTGATATCCTCCTTGTTGACGTCCACCGTGCTAAACTGCCGAAGACGCCGCGCCAGCTGTTTGTATCCTTTATTGGGATGGTACGATTCTTTACGGCAAACATTAAAAATAATCTTTGGAGGATGTTCTCTCATCCCCGCACCCGGCGTGGGGCCGTTCTGTGATTTCTCATTGTCCTCTGCTGCATTCGCTCTAGCGGCATCAGTCATGGCAGAGCGGCTGCAAACAGTTGAGTATCTTCGTTCTCCTCCTTCTTTTGATGTTGTTGTTATTGTTGTTGTATCAGAAAACGGCAAAGGAGGACGGAGAAACACACACCCTGATCAATGATGTACGAAGCTGGATCTCCCTCCTCTAATAATTTCACTTCCGTCTTATCACACCCACACACCTATTCCCTGGTTATTTTCTACTCCTTTTTATTATTCTTTCACTTCTTTCCTTTACACGTTTGAAACGCTTTTTCCATGGAAGAAGAGAGGAGGAGGAGGAGGAAAGAGAGAAGAGACATGCAAGATTCAGGCACAATAGCCGCTTCCCCCCTGCCCGAGCCCAAGAAAGATGGACAAACAGCTGAATCACAGAGAAATAAGGAAAAGCGGGGTGCACCGCCACGTGGCCTATGCAGATAAAAACTTTGCCCAAAACGCTCAACTTTGCTTGTGTTACTTCCATCTGGGACACTTTACTCAATCGGTGTACTTATGTGAATGAAAGAAAAAAACACACATTTATTTAAAACAACGATGAAAAAAAGGAAGGGAATTGATATGAAGAAGACACAGTTGAGACAACCACTCAGAAGCGGTGGTGAAGCCAACCATTAAAGCCTCTCTTCACTCGTCCTCTTTCTCTGAAGGAAGGAAGGAGGGATATGGAACGCTGAGGCACTTGTTAGGTGGCGTACATAACTACTTTTTTATTTTTGAAGATCAGCCCCAATGCAGGACCACCACTATGAGCCTCACTCCCGCTCTGCCCAATTCGAGGTTCTGAGGAAACAACGCTCCTCACTCACAGCTAATGAGGAGGGGCAGGCGATAAGAAGCACAGCAAAGGTCCGCAAAACACCCAGAAGGCGCTGATAAAGGAGCTGTGATAGCACGGGACACACAAAAAGTGTGATGCCTCACCGTTGATCCATTCACTTTCACCACAAAAGCATTATCACTACATTACTGAGGGAGATGAAATAAAATGTGAATGTCTATTCTTCCTGCGTTGTACTTCTGTCTTATCCCCGCCTCACTGGTGGTAGGCAGTGAGCCGAAACACCATTTTCCTCACCTCGGTTGCTGGGTTGAGGTATTCTCTTCATTCATCGCTAATACAGTTGACTCGTTTGGAAGAACAGAAAATAAAAAAGAACCTAAGAACTGAAATGGGAAATGCAAGGAAAAGTGGCACATGGGGGAAACGTTTAAAGATAAAAGTAAAACGGTTAGAAGCCAAAACAAGCGACTCTCTCCCTTTTTGTCGGCGGATTATTTTGAGTCCACGTCACTACCACACAGGTGGCAGTGCACAATATCGTTGGGGGATAATCAGACTTTAAAAGTGATGTCTTTTTTCCCTCTTGGATATATAAAGTGCTGTATTCCACCAATATATCACCAACAGCAGTAGTGTTTGGGGGTAACATGGAAAAATGGGGGGGCCGGTAGTCGTTTTTTTAGTGGGAAGGGACTAGAAACTTAAAAAAGAATTAAGACAAGGGGCGCAAGAAAACGAGGGGAAAAGCAGCAACGCTGCGGTGAGGGGAGTAGCCGAAAGAAGAGTAAATAATATTATTTATATATATAGAGAGAGAGAGTTAAGGGAGTTTGAGCTCCCTCCCACACACCGCGATCCACAAGAGCACCAGTCAACATTGACACCCACTGCTTTCGGGGTTAAATACGCGTACACCCATCCGCGCACATTCGTACAGCATTAATAACAGGAAAAATAATATGAAGGGTACACTCATGTTTTGAAACCCCCTTCGGCACGAGGGGGGATAAAATGGGTAAAAGAGAAGAAAAGGAAAAAAGGGAAAAAAAGCGGAAAATAATAATACTAATAATGGTAATAATAGTGGCAGCAAACAGTTGTGTCTCCCATCTTTCTCAACCGTCCTACACCTCATCCTCCCACTCACTTGTAAGATAGGTTCAGTAAGTCTGCGCAGTCAACGCACGGAAGAAACTGAGAAAAAAAACGAGAGGTCACAACCGCCTATCGGGTGCGGAACCTGAGGAACTGTGTCCAAACACAAAAGGTAATCAAATTGTCCAGATCCCTGTTGCCCGCCAGCATTGTCGCCACGACATTAAAGTAGAGTTGGGAAGGGAGAAAAGAAAAAATAAATAAAGGAATGTGGGAACGAAGTTAATTGTAGGGGCAGGTGTACCCTCTTGCTTTGGTATTCAGCCTCTAGTCTTTTAGTCAACTAGCTCCAAGCTTCTTTCCTCCCGCATCTCCCCCTTTCTGTTATGTCTGTTTTCGATTTGAGAAGGATTCTTCTCCAACTCGTGCGCACACTGAGGAGGGGAGATGAAAGAGGGGGGAAGGCAAAGTGAATTACAGCTGCTTTCCTCTACAAGGGTATGTTGCCGGTCCGGTATCAGTGACACACAAGTGAAAAGCTTCATCCACGCTCGCGTACACGCCACTTCTCGGCCCCAACCCAAACCTACACAACCCCTCTTCGTGTTACCCTCACCTTTTTTTGCTTGTTACAAACCGTCAACTGTTTTTTTTTTGTCTTTTAATTTGGAAGTTTTCTCGACTATAACTCACTTTGCTCGCTTGTGTTTTCGTTTTTTGTTGTTGCTGTTGTTCGTTTGTCTACCCGGACCTTTAGCTAACCCTCTTCACCTTGCTCAATTTCATTAAATTTTGCCGTGTTCCTTCTTGTCTTAGTTTTCCCCACCCGCGCCCCTTTTGACTCAATTTCATCAGCCAACACGCGTCACGCGTCGCCCACCGAGGACTCCACCTCCCTTGCCGAACCCGAGTTCTCGCCACCAGCACTGCCGTCCTCCCCTGGAACGCTAGCCCCGCCCTCCTCCTCCTCCACCACGGCCTGATTTTCCCCCGCACTGCCACCATTCTCCTCCACCTGGGCAGTCGCGGTGACCTGATCGGACACGGACTCCCTCGCTGATGCAACACCCGGGGTCCCCCCAACGCTTGTGGAACGGAGATTCGCTGCTGTGGTAACGCCGCTGTTGGTTTCACTGTTATTATTATTATTGCTGGCACTCCCTCCGCCTCCACGCTGATCGCTGTGGCGAGGGTATATAGCACTCACGTGGAGTTCCTTGCAGTGTTGCCCAAATCGACACTTTCCCTTTATGTAGTTGAGACATGCCTCGTAGGGGTAATTTGCAAAGGCGCAATCATCAAGGAAATTACACCGGCCGTACACTCGCAGACACGGATGTTTCCTGCCAATGTTTTTACCTGCGAATCCACCGGTCTGCTGGTGCAGTTGCTGCTGTTGTGACGGATTTAGTCTCCCTTCCCACCGTCGGCCCGTTGACCCGTTGCTGTTATTATTATTATTGTTGCTGCTGTTGTTGCTATGCGAATTGGTGCCTTGCCCCTTACCAATTCCCGATGCGTTGGCAGCGCTCACCAAAGAGGCCTCCAGTTCCGACACGCGTAGAGGACTAGCAACCGAGTCGTGCTCGCTGCCGGCCCATTTGAGATTACCCCCCATACCCTTCTCACCTCCTTCCGTTAGCTGGTAAGGCGTCAAAGGCATTATAGGAACACGAACAGACACGGCGGGCACCTCCGGAGGGTGTACGTGCTTCAGCATCTGGACAAGCCGCAGCAGTGTTTGATTAGGCACCAACACATCTAACAGTTCCTCCTTCGTCAGCTGTGAATACGCCTTCGTCCGAGAATTGGCGCAATCTCGCAGGTACTCACGAATGAGCGCATTTTCGTAAGTGAAGCCATCTGAAGCCACAACTGGGTCGCTGACGGTAGCATATTGCTCAACAATCCTTTCCACAGCTGCGAGACTACTTTGTATAGCAATGAGTTTATTGCGTGCCTCGTCGCGCTGTTTGATGACGTTGTTGTACATCAGCCGTGTGCTTTCGAGGGTGCGTTCTAGGTTGTGTACTATTCCGAGGAGCTGAGGAAGGGAGCGGCAGTGGCTGTTGAAACCCTCTTGCAGTTCCTTCGTTGCACTCCACAGAAGTGGAGTGGCGTCTGAAGCGCCACTATGAGGGCCGGTGTGCATGGAGCCTTGAGGAATACGGCTGTGCACAATTAGTACGCCTAGTTCCTTCTCTTCTATACGGTAATCCTCCCCCTACTGTGCTCAAATCGATTTAATATATTGCCACGCTGGGTTGCACTCCAAGTAAATCAGTATTACTGGCTGTGGGAAAAGTAGTAGAATTAAGAAAGGAAAAATAATAAAGAGAAAAGGGCAACAGTTTTTCATATCCACGAACTCAAGATGGGGGGAGAAAATGGATGGAAATGTCGTGGAAAACAGCGTTTGAACAGGCTTGCATGGGGGCACAAAACACACACGGTTAGCGGTGAATTAGTCATTGAGAAGTATTTGGGTAAGAAAGTGCTGGAAAGGGGATTCGATAGGAAACATCGTCATCACAAGCGCATGTTGACCCATACCTCCCCCCTAGTCACATCAACTCATGCAAATAACTACGCATAGCTGCATCACACAAGACAGTGAAAAGAGGGTCCACGGAAAGAAGAAAAAGAAAGAAAGAAAGAAAGGAGGGAGAAGGAGAAAAACACATTGAAAGCACTCCGAAATCTCTTGGGTGCCACGGAAAGATACCGCGATCCCTCTTTTTATGTATATATTAAAAATAAAATCATTCATCTGCCACATCAACATGTCTGCATTCGCAACCTTGCAAAACCTCTACATTGCTTCCTCTTTTCCTCTTTTCAACCGCTTCCGTCAGCGCCGTCTTAGAAACAACTTTTCCTCAGCACCGCCCCACCCAACGCCATCCCGCGCCCACACATCCGCGTGTCGCGCCATTGCCCTCAAATTCCCCACCCCATTGCAGCTTTCTCGGCACCATACCCCCCCTCCCCCTGTCTTTGGAAGCGGAAACGGTTGGAACGAGCTGTACCACAAGGTGTGACGAATTGCAAGGGAAGAAGCAGAAACACACGTATAACTATCGTCACCGTTCGGGAAAGGAAAGAAAAAAAAGTCAACGAGGGATGTGGGATGACACGATCGGGGAAACCTTAATGAAAACAACGTGGGAAAACTTCACAACAGTCCGATTTGGCTCGCACACCAAATAAAGGAAGAAGGAGTAAGACAAGGGAGAAAGAGAAAACGGTGAAGCAAGAACAGGAATCTTTAAAGAAGCCAATGACAACACGGCGTTAGGCCAGAATGAGAGAGGTAACAGTGAAACTTTGAGAAGTGAAGGTGAAGCTAAACGAAAGAAAGGTAACAAGGACATGAAATAGGAATCTATCGATTTCCTACACATTTCCTCTGCCCCTTTCCTTAAAATCCACGACATACAAAGGGGAGTGAATTCTTTCTTTTTTTGTGAGGGGAAGCATACTTATACGAAACGGAGCGCACACTTGAGAAACAGACAAACAAAAAAAAGAACACCACTGTTCGCTGATATGTGTTTGACTCCGAGACAAGAAACTGAATGAGAGACGTTAGTAGGAAAATGTTCGAAAACAAATAATAATTTCCCAAAATCGACACGGATAAGCGGTACAAACACATGTCAAATTAAACAACCCTTTCATTTAGTCTGGGAGAAACAAACGAGGAGGAGAGTTAAATAATCATGAGTGCGTTGGTCGCACGTAAAAAAGTAATATTGACACCGCACAGTTTTTTAGTCACTTTCGCGTTTGCAACACGAGAGCAGTGGCTTGAAATGACGGCTCATCAACTTTGTGTCCACGTTTTTTTTTCTTATCCAGCACCTCACCGTTTTTGCCTACACTCGCACGCCCTCCCTTTAACATATGTAGGCGCCCTCCTGCGTGTGCATGGGAAAAATAACAATTAAAAAAAAATCTTTTGAAAATAAACACAAGAAAAAAATTAGGAGAAAAAAATGACCGCACACCAGCGTAGAAGGTCGTACCGCAAAAGCACGAAGAGGAAAGAGTATCAACAGGCTAATTTTTCAACGGGGCATGGTCAATTTATAGGAAATAACGCAAGCGCATGCCACTGCCTTTAGCCCTCTCAAATTTAAGGGAAGAGAAAGAAAAAAAGGGATTTTGTACACGCCTTTTTTCCGGCCTTCACTAGTAATTCTAGCGCGCGCAGCCCCTCATGCCTTCCACACAAACACAAATTTAACTTCCCAAAAAAGTTCTACTTATTTGCCTGAATATCCCAAGCAACCACCACACACTCCTCTGTCGACTTGCAGCACCCGCCCGCACCGGGACAGTTGCGACTTCACACTACAACCCACATCCACAGCAAACGCACCGCCAACCAGTACACTTCCACCGCATATTAGCATTTTGCCAGCCAAACAAACACTAATAACAGTGGATTCATGCGTTGCTTTGTGCGCGTTGCTCTTATAAAGACGCTTGAAATACACTCTAAAACACAAAACTCTTTTCTCTCACTCATGTGCATAAAAGCACCATTCCGTATGTCTAGCCGCCCGGCGGGGTATTAGCGAGAACACAGGTGCAGCGCCAAACTTGGGGAGAAAAAGTTGTGGCGGTGTCAATTACACGCAAGAAAAGAATGCGAGATAAAGCACAGAAACAAAAAACTTGGTAAAAGATGAAAATGATGTGACCGCGTGAAAGGGTTAAAGAAGAAATGCGGAAGAAACGAAGGGGAAGAAGAAGGGGGGAAAAGGAAACTACCGAACGAACTGAGCGGGGTCAAAAGAAAAAAAAGTAAAATGCCACAAGGTGGCGAAAAAAAGCATGAGCACGAAGAGGGTGATAAAGAGGGCATGACGGAAAGGAGAGGGCAATCCACGTACGGTGGCACACAATTGGAACTGGGGAACTTTTACCCCGCTGGGACCCGCAATTTGTCAAGCTCCACCTCCTCACACCTCTGTTCCTCTTCACTCCCATCCATCCCTTAAATAGTAAATGGGCAGAGACACACATTCACATCTGCACGCTAAATAGAGGAATGTCCATGTTGAGAGAGGTCCTGCTAATGATCCTCAAGAAGATTCTCCGGCACTGATCACTACATTAAGTGGCCACCACTACCGCCCCGACTGTCTTCGCCCTGGCCCATTTGCCCGCGAAAGTCCACATGTCGCTCATGGCACTGTGAGCGAAAACGGCACTTGCCCTTAAGATGTGAGAGGCAGGCATCGTAGGGGTAAAGGGCGTAAGCACAGCTGTCCTTGTAGTTGCAGTAGCCATATACGCGGACGCATGGGTGAAGCCGTTCACTATCGGGTTCCACGGCAGTTCCTTTCCCTCCAACCTCCTCCCTTGCGGCACCATGCGCAACGGTGGGGCATGGACCTCCTCTTGAGGGGCTGCCGCTGTTATTGTTGTTGTCAACACTAGGACCTGCACCTCGTGCATCCGACTGTTTGACATCCAACAACTGGCTAACAAGCCTCTTAAACGATCGATTTGGAAGAAGCATCATTGTCAACTCTTTTCCCGTCTGTTGTGACATGGGAATATTCTTCATGGCTTGGCATTCGTTCAAATACGCTGTGATGACCTCGCGTTCATAAGTGTAGCCGTCCGATGCGACCACAGGATCATTGACTGCGGCATAGCGGTGGAGCAGCTGCTGGACATTTGAGGTACAGTTCTCCGCTGCCTCCAACGCCCTCTTAATATAGTCACGCTCATCTACAACAGCATTGTAGTGCTGTCGCAGGGACTCAATCATATTTGCAAGGGAATTGATTTGTTGAACCACTTGTATTACTCGCTCCTCATAACCTACTATCCCCTGCTGAAGTTCAATCATGGAACTGAGAGCAGCTTGATAAGCGGCCGATGGTGTCATTATTGGGGCGGTAGACGCAGATATGGCATCCCCCTCGTTGTGGGAACCGGTCCAACTATTCGCCCCCACATTGCTCATTGTAAAAATGTGTACGCGTGAAGTGCCCGAATGGGAAATCAAAACAATTATAGCCCCACCTATGGGCAAGCCCGTATCCAACGACTGTCACGCCTCTGAAGGAATTAGCAAATAATTACTAAATCCACGTCAGGAAATGTGATCGATTAATTATTTAATTTGGTTGGGTTACTTTTTGTTGTTGTTTATGCTGGCTCCTTTCCGGTTTGCACTTTTTTTTCTTGCTTTGGCTGTTAAACACTACGTCTCGGTTATGTCTCCCTTTACTTCGAGCCAGTTGTGCTGTTTAACACTTCGTTAGCCACTATAACAATAAGTGGCAAAGGAAAAAAGAAAAGAAAGAAAGAAAGATGGGGTACAAACATGCACACACGGAGACCAGTAAAGCAGTCACAAGCAGTAAAACGAAGGATCACACGAAACTGCCCGCGCGCGGATTCCGAGGAAACAGTAAAAATAAAATGAAGAATAATAATAATCATAATCATCATAATCATAAAAATAATGCGTATATATACGAGGAAATAATAGTGAAATGTGAAGAACCCAAATGTGTGTTGCAGATTTAGCAAACGAATATATAAACACACAACAATAATTAAGAGGATAAGTATCAGCATATTTGCACAAACGGCTGTCTAGTGTTAAATAAAATATCAACGATGATAATTCCTACTATTATAAGATCTCCTGATAGCGGGTGCTTTGTAACACGCAGAAACGAAGCAGCGAAGCAAACAAAAAAAAAACAGGGTACGCAGACACACACCAACATCCGTGTATGCCCATTTGCGTTGGTCGTGTGAATAGAAAGGGGTGCCATTAGCACTTTTGTCCCGCTGGAAAAAGAGAAAGGGCTGTCAACACCTCACAGCACACAAACGATGGCGGGAGGGTGTCGCTGTGGCACCGTCGGTGTTCGTCCACCTGATTTTCCACCCCTTGAGCAACAACACTGACACCGCTGCTCTCGAAAACGGCATCATATAAAAACTCAAATGACGCAGTCCGGTGAGCAGGCCGCGGAGGGGACGGTGAAAGCAGCGTTGTCATCGCCTCTGACCGAATCTTGTGGGGCACAAATTCAAACAAGTTGTCAGGGTGCACGAACAGTGGGTGGAGCAGAGTCGACGCAGCGACCCACTGGCAGGGGGCGAGAAGGGGGAGCTGAAAGGCTGGCAGCGCGTAGTGGTGCACTGAGCGGTAGCCACCCACCAAGCTAACGGTAGGAAGCACCACCACCTCCTTGTCCATTACGCCTCCAGTTTCTTCACTCATTGATTCATGAAAGGATACGTGCGTCTCATTCAGCCGCCGCATTGGGCGAATCATCGGCAACACACCTGCACTGCCACGCTGCTGCTCGAAGTAACAGCGCAGCAAGAAGGCCTCTGATGCTCCAAGCCCCTTTACAGCGTCCGCCGAAACGAACCGGACAACACGACAGAATGTCCCGCGCGCTATCTGAGACATATCGCGTAACACAATCACCGGTGTCCCAACGGTGAGGCGCAGTGGTCCACGCTGCGTGTAAGCCAGAGCAAATAGACGCCTCTCCACCAAATTGGGGTGAGCTGTTGTTACACACTCATCCAGTGACTCAAAGGAAAATAAAGGCACAAAGCCGTCGACTTTTGCATAGTCCTGCAGGGCCCTCTGGCGGATTATCCTCCTCTCTCCTTGCGCAGAGCTCGTCCATAGTGGAAACAGCTGTGCCTTCGCGGCGCACTTGGCAAGTGCAAGATGCAGCGCCTCAGTAGCCGCTTCACGCACAGAACAGTCATCGGTTGTGGTGTCTGTAGACTCATTAACGGGAGCAAAGCGTAGTAGCACACCAAACAGACGACACCTGCGCTCAGCAGGATAATTCACGTAGTCTATGTGGAATATATCCACGTCGATGACGCTGAATGTGCTCGCATGCCGCGCTAAAGCCCGCACCGCATGTAGCAACATGCACTGCAAGGTCAGAACGTCGGCGAGCATGGGAGCACAAAAGAGAAGTGTGCGCGACCAACTGCCCAATAAAACAGGAGGTTCAAAGAAAGGCTGGTAACACTCTTCCACGGGGAGCTTCTGTTGCTGACAGGAACTCTGACTCTTGGTCCATGTTTGCGCGGAGAAATCGCTGTCAGTGCACTTGTAGTGGGTAATACGGCTCAAAGTGACATCGAGAACATGCTTCCTCTTCAAAACGTCATGATCCTCTTCAGAATTCTTCCGAGCAAGCTGCCTGCTGCCTGTTACGGTGACGTTAAACTCATCAGACGGAACGTCCTTCCCGGAGAGGGAATTTCCCACAGGCTCCATTGCAGTGTTCCAAGGTCGCGGTAGGACGGCAGAACACAGTGCCAGGTTACTTTTCGTGACAAACACACGCAATGGGTATTCACGAATGAGATTGTGTCTCACCCGTGCTGTGGCTAACCTCGGGTAGTCTGTCAAGAGTTCTTCGCATGAAAGGAGACTGGGAGCACCATCTCCAATGGGATACGACAGGACAGCCTCCAAGGATTCACACAACTGTAGCAGTGAATCTTCATCTGCATCATCACTGTTGACACATTGCGGTTGATTATATCTGTTCACCTCCTCCTCCGCGGGGGAGAACGCACAAGCACGGCACAAGGCTCCGCATACCTCCTCGACAAACTTTCGTCGACTTACCACGTCCATTTGATTCTGAAAAACCGGGGCAACACGACGCAATGCTGCGACAATCGGTTCTTCAAGGGAAAAAATGGGCCCTTGTACAGGCTCAAGGACGTGAACAACAGCATTTTCACTTTCAATGCAAGTCACCACGTTCCCCTCTTCCGGGACGGGCGGACGGTAGCCATTGTTGTCACCATCGGCATTTGTTACGAGGCCGGAGTATGCGACAAACAAGGCACAAATACTGCCAAAAAGTGGCACTCCAGCGGCAATGACTCGTAACGGGTCTGACGCTTGTAGCAACAACTCCCATCCTTTCTTCGTCCCTTTACCGGTAGAGTAATCCTTTGGACATGCAACACCACTCTCATCATCAGCCTTCCTTCCACCTGCTCCAATGGTAATGGAGGCAGCGCCGTTGCGGGTCCACTGGTCTAAGAGACGCGCATGTGCCCGCTGCGAAAGCAAATGGGCATTTCCAATAACGACAAGGGCAGGCACTACGGCGGAGTCCGGTGATTTAGCATGCAGTCCCAAGTGGAGTATTGGGATCCGATCACAAATCTGCACATCCCCACACTCCATTCGCTGCACTCGATATGCCACAACATCCATCAGTGTGTTATAATCTGCACCATGCTCGAGAGGGCAATAAAACAAGTGTTCCATATCACTAGTACGTAGCACAGCATCCACGACGGACTGCATTAGCGGTACGTTTGGCCGATATTCAACCGAAAGGCAGGCCATGCGGCTCCTGGGAATACAAAAAGGTGCTGAAGCAAGGGAAGAAAACTGCTCAATAAGGTGGTCGGCTTTGCTACCCGTAGACTGCACCACGGAAGGTATGCACATTGCATTCATCACACCAGTCATGTCTGTGCGAAAAGGTAACTTAATTCGGTGTTGTAGTATTGCGCTATGCCATGCGAGAACCTGCCGCAGGTAACTCTCTCCCAGTGATACCGCTTTCTGTTGAAAATCAACCTTTTCGCTAACGCTTGTCTTCGGTGAATGAGCCGCCAACATCGCCCCGTCATTCGCAGCAAAGATGTGGTCATAGAAACCAAGAGGAATACGGCGGCCGCCGCCACCCATGACATTTTCCCCCTCTAGCACCTCCTGCACCCGCTGCTTCAAAGAATCCTCATCGTCCACAGGCAGCGTCTCGAGAAGTGCACCCAGTGTCTGCTGCAAGCTCCGACACCACCCCGCCATTGGTTCTCTGTTCACTTTTTCTTTCTTGTATTGGTCCTGAGGTGGCTGTTTCTGTAGACTTTTTGCCAGTCTCCACAGCTTCCCGCTATCAAGCAAAACCACACTGCGTCCAAACTGCAGTTTTCGTGTAACGCCAAAGCCGGCTGAAGTAAGATGTTCCCAATGTGGAGAGCGCACCGCAATGAACTGCTTTGTGAAAGGGCAATAAATAGTACCGTAGTTGAGTGAAGAAAAGCTTGACAAACGTGAATGTACTCGGCGCAGTTGCACCGACGATATTCCACGGTAACGTGAAAAAAGTGAGCCCCCAATCATGAAAAGCGGTGAGCCGACCCTAGTGGACGCCACTGGGGTCTGAAGTGGTACCTCTGCAATCGCTGCCCCCGCTAACGACCGGGTAGTGGGCTCTTCCTCTCCACCCAGCAGCGCCTCAAGCAGCTCGGCATCGTAACAGTCATTGTCTGCGGGGTGGCTCATACACAAGCCAGACTTTTCCTGTTTTTTCGTCCTTCTTAGTCATTAAAATGATGAGTGATCACAAATTAAAAAAGAAAATCGGTTTGACAGGTTCAGTAGCAATATAAATATATGCATGTGTGTGCGCGTAGTAAAATGAGATAAATATTTATTACTTGTCAAAACTATAAGATAGACACTGTGTCGCAAAGAGGAGAAAAAGAAAAGCAACCCACACCGGTCGCTGGCAAAAGCTTGGAAGGGGGGCAGTAATTTCAAACCGCGTAGGCAGCAGAACAGGGGGAGTCACATACACATAAATATGCATCACCCAATTTCTACGCGAATAAGCAAAAGAAAATGTAGTGATACGAGGGGGTAAGCGAAACAGCTTACGGCAACAGATATTTGCGCGCCCTCCACGGTGTGCAAATCAACCGCGGGCGATATTTTTCGACGCTAACGTAACGCCCTTTGGGAGGGATAACGACAGCAGTAAAGCAAGATGATAATATATATATATATTTATTAAAAGGGGGTATAAAAAACAATTGCCAGCACTTCAGGGAACGCTTTATAACACAATTTTATCGGCATTTTACAACACGAACCGAGTGAAAAATCACACGAAAAGTATGCTAACGCAGGCCAGAACCCACAGATATTTCCGCAATTCTTCGAATCTTTTCTCCTAGACTTCCAAACTACCCCACGCAAAGCTATCTATCCCCCAGCCAGTAATGCGATGTGGCTGTGGTTATGCTCGAGGATGCCATTGCTGCGACTACTGCTGCTGCTGTTGCTGTTGCTGCATAATCGCCATCATTTGCATGAGCATTTGCTGTTGTTCATGGATCTGTATGGTGCCATTAGCAGGAGCACCTAAAGAGAGTGTGTTGGATTGGTAAGGAGAAGCACCCCACGCCTCTCGAGGCACGTGGAGAGCGCTATCGCGCACGGCTGGGGCAACTGTATCGCTGCTTCCCTGCTTTCCTTCCCTTCCCTCGTATTGATTCCTTATCCCATCGTTGTACATTTCCCGCAACCTCGCTTGCTCAGCCTTGTTCCGCGGGTCGGGAACTGGGACACGCTTTACCGCGCAGAACATTGCTGGTAAAGTGACGGCGATGCAGTTTTGTATATTACTGATGAGACCCATTTTCTCAACCTTCTTGAGGTCTGGAAACTTTTCCAGAGGGACTTTGTTCACAAAGTCACGGTATTGCTCTACCGGGGGAAAGTCCTTGACACTTAGACGACTCCTTGCCGCTATCGTCTCGTACGTGAGCGGCAATTTCTCCAGTGCCTTGCGTATTGCCTTTTCCTTTCCAAAAAGAACTGGAAGATCAGCCCGTATCCCACCTACAATGTAAGCATGGGATAGAACCCTCTTCGCGTGGGTTACGAGAGCAGCGACCTTTCTGTCACGTGCTTGCCGGGGTACAAGTTCCATCAGTTCATAGAGGAGATCCTCCTTCTCTTTCGTGAAGAGCAGGGAAAACGTCCCGGGTTTGTAGGGTTGATCCCAGAAACTGCCAACGTACACCCGAGGTGGCTCCGTGCACGTTATCAATGTTGAAAGACTCCAAAATAGGCTGCCATACACGCGCATCAGCTCCTTCTTGGGAACGCTATCGGCCTTATTAAGAATGATGCGAACCTTCCCTTCCATTCCTTTAATTGTGTGAGTTATCAGTGACCGCAGCTCAACACCCACATCGAGTTTTGCGGGGTCAAAGATCAGAAAAACAAGATCACTACGTTCAACAAACCAACGACAAACACTGCTATAATCGTAACGTCGCTCTCGGCTATCAGTAGAATTCTCCAACACACCCGGGGTATCGATCAGCGTAATTCGCTTCAGCAGTTCATGCGGGACCTGCATCCCTACGAAACTACTCAAAAATTCCTCTCCAAAGTTGGACACCGCCCTAAATGGGTAATCCTTTGAGTTGGCAAGCACGTGCCCATCAATCGTGCATACATCCTCACCGTATGTAACAACGGTAAACTCTGCAGTGGTGGGCTGAGGCCCCGTGAAAAGATAATTGTTCTGCAGTAAGTAGTTGATAAACGTGCTCTTCCCCGCCGACCACGGCCCCAAAAAGGTAACAATTGGCCTGTGAGTGCAAAGCGTCTCCTCAAACCAGCGGGAATTTAACACCTCGAACGCGTACGTCTTCTCCAGCGGCATCACAGCATTAAGGTAAACATCGCGCAGTCTGCTCACGAACTCCTCCATACCCCCATGGTTGAAGTCCTGAGGCCTGTTGGCTAGCAATGGACCTCCGCCGCTCATAATATCGTGCCTGCCCTATGTATGAAGTGGGAAATAAGGTTCCTTCCCTCTTGGTAGCACGAACACGTGGCACGCACTCTATCAAGCTCTTTTCCTCTTTCTTTTTTTCCTCCTGTGTCCTGTCCTGTCCACTTCTAACTTCTCTTTTCCCTTCTTTCCTTCCACCTTCCACAGTAAATGATACACAAATCCGACACGTAATGTCCTCTTTCTCACCAAATCGGTTTCTTTCAATGGGCACTTTGCCTACTGATGCAGCTCAATAGACTAAGAAAAGTAGACAGTGGTGTCCTGAAGGCACACACACACACACATACACATACATCAAGGGGAAGTATAGGCAAAGGCAAGAAGCAAGAGAAAAAAGAAGCGGAGAGAAGCAAAAGGGAGAACGATAAAAGCGGCAAGTTAAAATGTTGAGACACCTGTAGGCGATAAAAACAACCACAGAGAGCAGGGGCTGCAGGGCACGAATCCAAAACAAATGGAACACATAGTGATCACACAAAATTCGAAAATAATAAAAATAAAAATAAGAAATGAATTAGAAACATAAGAAAGAAAAAAAGAAAATGAGTTACGAAACAAATGGTTTAAAACACTATAAGAATAAATCACGAGATGCGCTTACAAGAATACCCGTATATTACCATGGCTAACACCGTAGCTGTGCACGCAAAGCCAAGGTGACAGACAGAAAGCTCCTTTAGACAAATACACGAACATGCGAATCAGGGCTACAGGCAATAAGCGGCGGGGCGTAGTGCGAGCAGCTGCACGCTGTTACATTCCCCAACTTTACCCGGGATGCGCAAAAATTACACAGCCTTTTCCTCTCCTTCCCCATTACATCGGTTGTCCTTTTTTTTCCTTATTCACCCTTGTCTCACTGCCTTTCGTCACTACAATTCCTCCCCTTAAGGATTTACCTTTTGACCACTACGCGACACACGGCACCGGGTTGCCAAGAACTTCCGGCGTTGCTGTCCACATTTTCTCGTCCTGTGCACTGTAAACGCCCACCAAACACATATGACTGGTAGCCACAGCGTGCAAAAGATACATCAATTCGGGCGTATCAAACCCCCCTTCTCCGCACAACACGCATGCGCGGAGACTCATTCATTCACTTTTCCTACACACACACACACACACATGCGCTCTCCCACCTCTGTACTTGTAGGCGCATGTGCCCCGGGTTATGTTTGTATTCACACACACACACAGGAAACACAATTTGAACGTTCCTTTTCCCATACATTTCTTCTAAACTACAATCACAACTTCATTACCAATCGGCTTCTCTATCATCATTATTGCTAATTACGACACTCCATCAGTTTGCTCCATAAATTAACACTCACATGCCGTCTTTATGATCATCACATTCTCCCAATCTTATTTTTATTTGCTCTTCTCACCCTTTGCCGGTCAACTACAACACCTGCAGCATTCGTTTCTCTTCCCTCGTGCGGTGAATACTTATCGCGTCACCACTACTAAGCGCATGTGGTCGGCCCGCCTCCCACTGCGGACTGCACTGAAGGAAGAAAGGCGTCACAATACCGCGTCACCATCACCCCATCGCTACCAAGCGAGGCGCGAGACGAAGGGAAGGAAGCGAAGGAAGCGGGCCGGACATGAGAAATACGAACAACATCAAATGAAGACGCACCGCACAGGGAATACAAACAAGCAGAGGAAAGGGGGAAAATAAAAAATATATATATAAACAAACAAATAAATAGAGGAAGAGACGCCCGCTCGAGCTTAATTCATTATAGGGAACATAAACAAATAGATAAAATAGATAGACATATAAACTGAAAAGACGCTACCAGAAAGAAAAAGAAAAAAAATAACAGCAGAAAACAACGTAAAACCGTTACCGCAAAGCTAATAAACATAAATAAAGGGAAGGGAAGGGCGTCAGGAGGCCAAGGTGTGTGAGGAAAACATCTAAAATACCTCCAGAAAAATCATTTAACACGCTACGCACCGGGAACATAACGTAGCACCCAAACTGCTAGTTATGAGAGGAATGAAAGGATATGAAAAATAAAAATAAAAAAAAAAACATTGTCATGTCAAGGAAGAGCAAAAGAAAGGGAGAACGCGCCATCAATAGGTGCAAGAACAGGGGGCACAGGAAGGGAAAGAAAAAAGGAAAACGATGAAACCACTCAATCGGAAAGAAGAAGAAGAGTCCCTCAACGCCACAGGCATTGACATCCCTCACCACCCGTATAGTACCGATATGAGAAGTGTGCAAGCGTTCCTGCGCATGCTTCTGCTTGTTCATCCAGTTGGATGACACCGCAAGAGCAGGAATCACAAAAATAAATTAAAATAAAAGAATTGATGAAGAGGTACTCCCCTCAGACCAACAAGAAAAGGAAAGGGAAAACAAAAGTAAAAAAGCCAGCAGTATTTCTCTGTGAAACGAGTGGATAAGTACTAGAGAGTAATAAATAGAAAAAAAAGAAAAGATACGAGCCGTGGTAAGCTACTGATGAAACAAACAAAAAACTTACCGAAAGCACTTTGTTTATCCTTCTTGTAGCAATCCACAAAGAAGGCTGTAGAAGGTATAATGGAATGCCACCACAAGGCTAGCGTCTGGCATCCACAAAGCAATACTTCTGGCATCGTGTTACATGTGGTGGCCACTTATATAACACCCACACACACACAAAGGAGGACCATCACTTGCACACGTAGGGAACAAAGGTAAAACTATCTGTATAACTCTAATTCGACCTATGTACATACCGCGTCTCGACCAGGTGCATTATCCCTCAGTCACGACAGTTGAAAGTGGGCAGCAGCTGACTACTTCCTGCGCCGGCCGGGTGGCTCCTCCACCTCAAAAGCGTCGAGGAGTACCTGTGCTGCGGCATCCGTTATGTTCAATTCAACCATTTTTTGCCGCAAAACCGCATAGCGCTGGCAGCTTGCTTCATCAAACCATCCGTGGTCTTCCGACAGGCAGAAAAGGCAGGCGTGCTGATAGCGACACCTGAAATTCGGCCCGCGCTGAGCGTAGTCGCAACCTCTGCACTGTCCACCCGCGCGCTCTCGCCCATTGTGTTTTAGGCACATCTCTTTGCCACATTTGGTCATGGTATAATGGTAGTACACCCCGAACATCACCCCAGGAGGAGGAATGCCTTTACTGTTCCACGATTCAAACAACCTGATTACACCGCGGACATCTTGCCGTGAAAAACTTATCACGCGCAAATGTTGTAGTAACACTTTGGCACCCAACTGTCTTAGAAGCTTAACAACGCAATTTTTCGTGCGCGGTGGCCAGCCAAAAGCCGTTAGTGCTCCGCCGTGGCCATTAGAGTTAATCATCCGCTTAAGCTCCTGATCATGCGGTGTATCACGATGCAAGTCACTCAGCACGGAACGATCTATCATGGGGAGCGGGATCGAGTACGGCATCTTACGGAGAAAGGGCCAGCAACCATGCCCCGCAACACCCCTCTGACACCGCGAAGTGGCATTGCTGCTTCGTTGACACAACTTGGCACCGTTGCGTGGCACCTCGCCCACTGTACACGGAGGACTGTCGCACGACACTGAAGAAGAGTAGCAAACAGTAAATGGTGGCGAACGGTGTCGATGCAGTATGTTATGCGGCGCAAAGGACAACTTGCTCCTCATAGCCTCACCACAGACCTTGCCAATCTCGTCAACAAGCGGCACAGCGCAATACCTTGGGGGAGCACCACCGTGTCTCGTGTCGTACATCGCAGTCACATCCACAGAAGATTGTGATGGTAGAGTTCCTTGGTACCGTGGTTTTCCAACCTCACTGCACGGCGTTGACGCATTATCACCAGTATTCGCCACTATAGATGCAATGAGAGCTTCAATAGACTCCTCCTGTGTACAGTGATCAGAATTTGTGCTCCACTTTACCATGGGAGTTTCCTTATCTTCTTCGTCCGACAAAGCAAATAGAAGAACCTGTGGACCACTGCCCTGCGCATCGTCATCCCCAATTTCCCTCAAAGGCGTAACACGTACACAGCCTTCGTCATCTTCACTAGCCACATCTGGTGGCACAACTTGAAGCGGCGAAGGGAAGAGGCTGCTGTCGCTCTTATTAATTGGAAAAAAAACATCCCAGTCATTGTCGATCTTTAAATTCTCTGCAAATGTTGGGTCATTGCTGAAGAGACTGGAGAGGGCATAAACTGACATGCTACCTGCCGGCAGAACAGCGCTAGACGCTGTCTCACTTTCATGCGCCGATGCAAACACGCAATGCGAAAGGCCTTCAGGCTCCTCACGCACGCTGCGAGGCCCGTGCGAAGGGCCGTCAGTCACAGGGTGTAGCTTTGACTGCGTGTCACACTGCACTCCCCGCTGCATATTATCCCCGAAGCAGCACGTGTAACGGTGGTCAACGGGGCGGTTCGGGGTGATTTTCCAGGTGTTTGAGTCTTCGGCTGATGCCACCACGGAATCTGATGGTACCGCTGCGTACCCCTCCTGCCGAACTGCGAGGGTCATGTGGAACTCCCTCAGGAACGCCGTTTTATCCGGTAGACCAAACTGTCCACGGAGATTTGACTTGAAAATTCGAAGCGAGAACACAATGCGTCTTCCAGCCCTTGCGCCCCGACGTGCAAAAGAAAAAAAAATCTTAAGGAAAACCACAAAAAAACTTGATTGTCAGCTAACGCCCAACAACGCGAATAAGTACACAAATCTTTCTCCCCTAATTCCGCGATTACACCTATCAGCTTTTTCTTCTTTGCAACTGCCACTCGATGCGGAATCTCCACGTCGTATTTGGCAGGGGACACAAAAAGCAACTTAGCAGCAACGCCTTTTCTAGCGTTCCTCCCCTAATAATTTCTTTCTTTTGCCAGATAAGTTCTGATTGGCTGAATGTCTTTACTCCCTGAATAAAAACAGCGCCAAAGGAGTGAAAAGGACGGGGAAAAAAGAGGAAAGAATGATATGCAGCAAGAATGAGGTTAAGCTGGTTCGTTGGGGCAGCACGCCCCACCAACGTGTGGGGGAAGAACACAGTAAAGGGCAAAAAAAAGAGAAGAATCGCCAGGCAAAATAAAAACAAAAGCATTCCGCATAGAAGCGAAGTAAAACATTGCCAGAAAAAAAAAGAAGCAATATAAAATTATTATCATTAAAAGTGGCTTTTTCATCCCTGTCACTTTATTCTCTCTTTGCTCAATTTGCGCGGGCATCAAGCCCAAATTTTCCCTCCATAAACTTTCGTTAACACTGATCACATCTGTTTACCGGATGAAAGGGAAGAACGTCCACAGCAAGCGGAAGCAAAGAAGAAAAGAAAAAATTATGGCTCACAGGTGGAAGCTATCCAGTCTCTCTCATCGCATTTTCTCTTCTTTCTTTATAATTTCTTCTTTCATTTATTTATCTTTGTCATTTTGTCGTTTGTTCCCTTAAGAAAAAAAAAACAAAAAAAAGCCTTTGGTACCCTCAACCACTCCTCTTACCCTCACTTTTCCATCAATTGTTTCCTTTTTCTTAAAAAAAGAATTCAGCACGCATTAAGGACAAGCACAAAAAAGACAGGTATATGCAAAGAAAAAGGAAAAATACTTTCATATAAACAAACCCAATTCTTCTATTTTTTTCCTCCCTCCGTCCCTCTCTCTTTCTCACACACACACAAGAATAGTAACTTCTGGCAATTGCACTGAATCTCGTGCTTGTTCACCTTGGCAATTTCTTACCCAGTTCCATCCGGAGATTCGTTTGTTCCTTCCGCTTATTAGGGAGGGAGTTTGCACGGGGAAAACAGAGACCCACAAGCAAACACCACAGCCAGAAGTTAGTAAAGGATAAGAAGAAGAAAAAGAAAAAAAAAGATGGATAGGAGAAAAAGATGCGTATCACACTCACTTCACATGCCTCCTTTCCTCATCCTTTCTTTTTCTTCTTGTCTCGAGCAAAGCTATGTAAAATCCAATAGGACAAGGAGGATAAAATAATTAAAGAAAAAAACTTATGCGCTCCTTCTCCGGTTTTGCACACACACGAAACAGTAAATGAGGGAAGCAATTATCAACCATAAACTAACCCCTATATACATAAATATTTCTTGGTAAAAAAAAAGCTTCGGTCTAAATATGTGATGCATTTGTGCTTCTGACCTCTTTCGCCCTCATCAATCCACAGAAAAGTATTGTTTCCCTTTTTTTGATTTGTTTTATTTCCATTAGAAAAGTTCCCCACAACAACAAGCAGCATAAGCAAGGGAAAAGATGAAGTGATAGATATTTCCCGGCATAAATGCGCAAAAGGAAGCGGAAGAAAAAGAAAGAGAGAAAACAAAATCAAATGAATCCCGCATGGAGACATCAATGTCTACCTTAGCCGTTCTTTTTAACGGTACCAAGGGTAACTCCGCGGGCACGAGAAGCAAATTGGAGGGAGCTGTTGCTCTCACTGGCGTTGTAGCTGGCAGGGTTGACACAAACAAACATCAAAACCTTTGCCTGACCACCCATGGAGTCCTGTAGCAAATAGGTCAGCACAGAGTTACGGAATGGAATATGCTTGCTGTTCTGTGCAAGCCCAGAGATGACATCTCCCAGCGACGAGAGGGACTTGTTGATCGCCACGGCTTCTTTCAATGTTTGACCCTCTGCACCGGTCTTGTCAAGACGCTCACTGCCGGCCAGATCAATCAGCGAGAGTTTACCGAAGCACTCCATGTTCGTTTCTCTGTTAACAGTCTTGACGGTGATGTACAACACCATATGGGAACGCGATGAGTGCTCGTTCATGTTCGTTGTACCCTCACTTCGGTTCTTGTTGGCGTTTTCCATGATCTTGGTGATGTCATCAGCACACTGCACGGGCACTTCAGACAAGTTGGAAACGTAGGTACCGAATTGACCACCCTGCTTGACTTCGTAGTTGATCTTCTTTGACTTCTCCTTTGACACTAAGAGGTCATAGATTGTCTCACAGTAAATCTCAAGCACGGATACAGAGACAACAGACTCATCCGTGTCCTTGCGCTCATCAATAATCTCAAAGAGCCGTTGCAGCGCACGGGTGTTGATACCCTTTTCAGCTCCATAACCACCCATTGTGTGTGTTTTACCACTTCCTGTCTGTCCGTAGGCAAAGATGCAAACGTTGTAGCCGTCCACTACACTGTCAATGAGCGGTGATGTATCCTCAAACACTTTGGCTTGAGGTGCATGAGGCGGGTAAACTTCATCAAATTCATAAGTCTTCTGGCGACCGGCGGGATCATTAACCCTAATCTCATCAGCAGACGGGAAGTCCATGATATTCGTGTGGCCAGCCTCAATCTCTCGTGGAAGTAAGGGACGAACACGGCAGTACACACGAATGTTACCCTTAAGTTCTTGAATCTGGTTGTAGTACTGCTTACGAAGCTTAAGCTCTCTTTTGTACAGCTCTTGTGTGCGCACTAACAGCTGACCGGTAGAGCCACGGTCCTTCTCAGCAGCGGCAGCGATCGACGCAATCGCACTAGTGAGTTGAGCTGAAAAGTAGGCGCTCTCCTTCTTGATGTCACTTACGTGCTGCTCACGAATCTCACGCAGTGATTGACGTAGGACTTGTACTGCATCCCTCATAGCCGTTCCTAACGGCTCCAATGAAGCTTTTGTTACTGAAGGCTCCTTGGGCTCTTGCTCCCGTGCCGCAGCAGCCGCGGCCTCAGCAGCCGCAGCCGCAGCCGCAGCCGAGGCCGCGGCTGCTGCGCCTTCGGAGCTGCTCTTTTCCAGAAGCTCGATGCGCTTAGCATACTGCTGTAGAGTGCTGGCTGCCTCCTTGTTCTTGCTCTTAGCGTCCTTATATTTATTGTGCATGTCTTCGTACTTGCGGCGCATTTCCTCAAGCTGGGAACGTAACTGGATAGTCTCATTTCGCTCCTGCTCCACGAGTTGTTGTGTGGCTTCCTGGGCTTTAAGCATCACCTGCTGTGCGTTTTGAGGGGCGACACGTGCACGGAGCTGTTTCGAGTATTCGTCATCACTGTCCCCGCCATTGTCCTTGGATGGTTTCCCTGTCAGGGCTCGCGCCCTCGCTGCTTCTCCCTCACCCATATCAACCCCCGTCATGCATTCGTACAGCTCAAGTGCCTGCGAAAAGCGCTCAATCAACTGCATTAAATCGGACGCAATGCTCTCATAACTTCCTGACTCCAACATCTGCATGCACTTCATTTTGTGGCCCTTGCATTCCTTTGCAATTGCGTCATCCTGCACAAACTGTGGGTTTTCAAGTGAGTACTCAAGGGAAACGAGATCACTCTGAAGCTCGGCTAAGATGGCATCAGGGCGTTTACCCCGACGTCCCTCGTGAGATGAATGTGATGGGGAGCCTGAGTCAGCACTGCGGCAAATCGTGGCGCCGGTACCATCGTCCCCAACCGCACGAAGGGCTTGAATGCACGCCTCACTTGTGCTTTTGCTTTGGCGCAGGCGTTTGATACACTGCGCAAATGACACAGTGTGGTAACGCATCTGCCATCCAATAACGGTGCTGATGATTTTGTTGGTCACATTGGGGGGGCCAGCCTTTGCCAGCTTGATAAGGCGGTCCATCCATTTCTGCGAGGAAAGCATAACAGCAAACGAGGGTCCGCAGTTAACCGTCAGTTCGTCCAGAATGGCCATAGTTGTCTCCTGCCTTTCTGGCACTCCAGACTTCACGTTGGTCTTAAGGATCTCCAACACAGTTGCTGCATCTCCCTGTCTCACCAGATTGGAAAGGCTCATCACGGTGTCCCGCCTTTCTGATGCACCCTTGTTTTGGTATAGTGATTCCACTAATCCCGCCACATCTTGTCCTGCCATCTTATTCCAGTATCAAAAGCGAAGTTTAGCAGAGAATCAACCACTAAAGGTAAAACGTAGCAATTAATAGAAAACCCTTAAGTTGTAAAATTAGCACTTACACTCTCTCTTGGTTCCCTTGTGATGGCAAGAACAACAAATATAGGAAGGGTATCAAAGGCTGCAAAAGGCAAAGATAGACCGCACGTCCAACCGAAAATCCGCATTTCAATAGACTAGAATATCACACAAAGAAAGGGAACATGGGGCTCTTCAAAGTAAAATATAGTAGCAACAACCTGCATGTGTTGTCTCACCGCACCACTTGTGTGCTAATCGTTAGAAATAATGGGAAAAGGTAGTAATAGACAGAGTAAATAACAAACACTAACAAGCACTGAAGACTGCATGGAACCCATACCGCGCACGACATGCAAACAACGAGCAGCACAGTCCATCAACACCAAGCGGCCTCGCCAGCGCCTCAACACCACACAGCAGGAGGGAACCCCGGCAGTTGCGCAGCGCAGAGGTATGTAGCTCAGTAATAGTAATGAGGGTATAAATAAAATAGACTGCACTTAAACTCTCAAGCTCCCACTGACCGTCCGTCGGTGAATGTACAAACAGGGTTGTGAGTTTGGTTATGTCGGGGCAGGAAATGCGTACCGCAACGTTATGCAGTGCGCACGCAGAACACACCTCAACGCCCGCTACCCTTAAGTACAATACGGCCATTCCACCACCCCGTAAGGGTTTGTGGTGATCTTTTTTTCCTTTGAAATATGTGGAGGTTCCCTGGAAATTGCATGACGTTCCGAGACCTTTGCATTGATCGCCATAATGATTCCCAATAGAAAACTAACCAGTCCATCTCAAGAGCTCAATGGTAGCCGGGGGAGGGTTGCCAAAACCGACAAGCCCACTCTTTTCTTCCTAACTCTACTCCGCTCTCACCTTTAAACAGGCATCCGTAACAAGAAAAAAACTTTAACACATTCCGCGTCGGCTTTCGATAAGCATCAATCGATTATGGGACCCGATCCATCATACTTTTTGGGGTTCCTTGGACAACCAGGGGGTGCTGCTAAGTGCGCCAACCAACCATTCATTCCTGCTTTGAATCGTGCGTGACACAACGGGCAAACGCTATGCGTAGCAACTGCCTTTATGCATGTCTTGGCTGCTATGTGTCTCTCAATGTCCTCTGCACGAACCGCTTCCTTACATCTTGGGCACTCACGCACCAAGTACCTGTTATCACACTCAGTAGTGAGGTGCTGCTGCAGAGTTGCAATTTCGGTAACCTGATCGCACAAAGGACAGGGACATAACATAGGGCAAGCACGAATGAAATGAATATCCAACGACGCCTCTATGAAATTTTCGTTGAATTCACCGCAGAATTGACATGTTTTTGATGCAGCGTCGCATCTCGCAGGTGAAACACCGCTTGTGGCCAACTTATCTGAGGTGGCGGATGGGTCCACATTATCTTCACCGTTCGGTAACAGTTCATCATTGGTTTCGACTTCCGAAAAATATTGGTCACCACTGACACCACCGGTCAATTTTAATAGATGTTGCTCAACAACAGCCCACTGCGCTGTTTTGAGGCCTTCAAGGCTCCCGCGGGAAACACCAGGTGCAACAAGTAGTAATTTGGCAAAAAGTGCGCTTGCCACATCCCGCACCTCGCCGTTGGAATGTCGTAAGCATGGCAACACAACTTCAGATAGGAGGACTCCCGCTTCAAGACTGCGTGATAACTTGCCATCCGCTCCGTATTGCTCTACAAGGCTGTCAAGTACAGCCACACGCGCGGTATGTACCTTGTACGAAACTGGTTGTTGCTTCCTTCTTCGAGGATCACTTATCAGTGACTCCACTACAGGATCAAGGGCTGATTTGGAAATTGCCATAATAGCCAACTCCGCACGCTCACGAACACGGTTGTTGTTGTCCCCTAGGCGCGTCACCAAATTCGACAGCGCTGGTGACAAATAAGAGGTGAGGGACGACAACGGTGGGACTCCCTCCAAATAGTCGGCGATTGCCTGGAGGGCATCACAAGAAGCTACGACAACTGAGGTAGACACGTCGTTCAGTCCGCGGGCAGGGAGAGCCAGGTAGGAAAGGAGTAACTCAGTAACGTTTTCCGCATGTTGGGAAAGCGCCTCAAAAACCGCGGGGGTAATCAGGGCCCTAATGGCTGCCTCACGAAGTTTTGCCTTTCGGCTGAACAAGCACACACAACATACAGATCCAAATACCCTCTCAAAAATTTTTGCCTCCGTAGGAACTTCACTACGTACAGAAAAATCAAAAATATTCTCCCCCGAGAGCGTCATTATGGTACGAATAAGCAACTGCTCCCGCTTAGTTTTCCCCTCAACAAGTTCTGTAGTCACAGCGGTTGCATCACCAACTAGTCCAGTGCTTCCATGTTCCCGGTTATTCAGATGCGCCGCAGACTCATCAAAGTTGTAGAATCCAGTCCCAACCGCCGGTATTTCATCAAATGACGAAGGTGGGATTGCATTATTCAAAGGAGGATGAAAAGGGGGAGAACAATGATTATGTGGTGTCTCCCTCTTAGCCTCCAGACCTAAGCTTACATTCCTCCGCATTTCATTTTGCTCTTCTAGCATATTAGATAGTTTCCCAGTACATCGGCTCAGATGATTTACCGATATTAAATAACTACTTTTTCGTATGCAATCAATACGTTCTTTCAGTTGCTTTGCTGATATGTAATCCTCTTTCTCAACAGCAGCGACCTTCTCCTGCTCTAACAAGTGAATCCTTTTCCCAGCACCCTCCAAGGAAGGCAGAGTTGATCGCAAAGTCTCAGCAAGATCATAATCTTCAGTGGCAACAGCATGCTCCTTGACTCGTACCAGTTCAGCCATTAGGCGTGCCGTCACAGCGTCTACCTCCCCGAAATCTTCAGATCCTGAGGGGGCTAACGCTGACTTGCTTGGTAGCGGTGGCAACATATCCTCAAGAGGCGCCTCTACCACTTCGCCTACAGTACATATGCGTGTGGACGTATCGTGGGGCAGGCTCCGCACATATCTTCCATGACCTGTCAAAGCAACGATCCCTACCTGATTGAATGTATTAAAGCAGGACTTATATGGTGTTGAGACAACCAGCTTCACAAAAACACATGCCTGGTGAATTTTAATCGTCTTAAGCTCACGTACACCGGTGGCGGTTTCATTGGCTGGAGAGAAATGAACATAACCCAAGCGCTTAAACTTGCTGTTCTTGTACGACATGGTAGCGTTCGGATGTAGGTTCCCATCCACGGCCTCAGCTACAAAGACTTCGATGCGTGTGGGTACGTAACTTTCATGACAAAGCACGCGAATGTAACTAAGTTCCACCTCGCCATCAAAATCAAATCCAAGCTCCTGAGGATACGTACAAGACCTAGAAGACTGCCACCCAATAGAAGTCTGGGTATGCCTCCTGAGTGAAGACGCGGGAAAAATCCCCTCCTCTGAGGAACAGTAACAAAGAAACATGTTCAATCTACAGCCATATTTACTCTCTGACGGGAAACCAACTTTTTCCATGCAGTGCGTTCCTTTTAATGACGTTTCCGCTAATCGAAAAAAAAAAAAAAGAAAACACCAAAGCGAAATATATGTACAGTCATTGATACGAAAGATGCAATGCTTACAACAAACGGCGTGGCAAAGCAGATGCAATATCAAATAGATGAGTGTCCTCTTAATTTAACGCACCTCACCACCAACTGAGGAAAAAATGAGGGAATTTATAAGTAAATCGTCTGTTACATTATTTAAACGTTATAATTAAATTGATAACTGTGAATTTGAATTATTCGTTAGTGCTCTCCTCATCACCCTCGCTAATATGCTCTTCATCTTCATCCAAATCCTCCCCGGCATCTTTACACTCTGCGCAGTCATAAGTCCCTTCACTTTCGTTAGAGGGAGAGAGGTTGTGAATGGGAGCCACGAAAGCATCTGGGCGGAATTCAATAACATTATTAGGTAAAAATGGCAAGTACTCCTGCAGCAACGAAGACACACTATCCACCAGTAAGGAAAGATGCTCTGCTGGGCTTTGTGCTGCATTACAAGTTCCCACTTGCTTTCCACGGCAAAGTGAAAGATCAAAAATTGTTGACGCATGCTCAACATCCGACATAGTCAAACAACTCTTAAAGGCAGACCGCATCACGGCCCAAGGAACATTTTTCCCCTCGTGAATTTCGCAAACAAATATTCTTGCCCCAAACTCTGCGATACTTTGATGATCAGCACGCTTCACCTTGACGTTACGCCTCTTTTTCTGCTTTTTTTTTGCCACAAGGAAAGGAACACGCACAAGTTTGCATGGATTGGCGTTACTGTAAGAAGCATCGGGCGGCGTAGTCTTTGTGCTTTGCTGACGAGAGGTAAAACTGACAGAGGCAGTCAAAGAACTACTGGATATTTTCCCCATTGTTCCTACATTAGTAACCAAAAATGGAGAAACGTAAAATCCATTCTTTCTTCGCACTGTTACTCCCAAACCCCGGAAAAAACGAGATGCAGCACCGAGTTTTTCCTCATCGTCTTTGTATTCGGATGAAAGTTCATTACGCTGACAAAAGCTTTGAAATAGTCCAATCTTGTCCAGAACAGCATCGAAAAGGGCATATCCAACAACTTCTGGGTCTGTCAAGCGCTCCACAAAGGACAACGGCTTGAAAATAATCTCACTCCCAGACAGTTTATTAAGCTCGCTTAACAAATCAGAATCTTCCGGGAATTGCAACAGCGTTATCTCCTTAGCGTTTGGGAAAGCAAACTTCAACGATTTTCCCAAACCGTCGTCACATCTGCCTACGGTTTGTAATTGTGCGGCTGACACTGTAACAGCACTTGTATTCGAGTTGTTTCCTTTCAATAAGATGCGCCGCAAAGTTTTTCTTCCGGTATTCGGTAAACCAACGATAAAGCAGCAAAGTTTTCCGGTAAGGTTACTGTTCTTATTTGGCTTTGAACAGTTATCACTTGTCAAGAATCGCTTCAGAACTGTGGTCAAATGTTCAACAGATTTGGCGAAACGACTCGAAACCGGACAGAAAGCGAAGTGCAGAATTTCATTGCTTTTCAGGCGTCCTGCTTCTTCGCAGGACTCAATGTAATTTGATGACAACGCATCCGCCAGTAATGAAATCTGACTTATCAAGGCTGGGGCAGACACCAGGTCTAACTTAGTCAGGGCAAATAATATCAAAACCTTCCGTGTTCCTCCACTCTCCTTGTATGCATTACTTTCATGTAAAATTGCATCTAGAAGCCCCCACGGTACGCATTGGGCAGCACAGCGAGCATCAAGCGTCACCACATATGCTGCCGACGGCAGTTCCAAAGATGTTTCATTAGTGGGGAAAACCAGCTCCCTCATCGTTTTATTGAACTGGTAGGAAAAGTTATTAGACTCATGCGCTGGGATATATAAAATATTTTTCTTATATTGCTGCGGTTTAGTTACAGTCTTAGCCTCTTCTGTAATTTCCTCGTTGTCACCACCACGACTCTTCGCACGACGATTACCACGTTCAATACGGGCTTGTTCTCGAGCTTGAAGTATTTTCTGCAAAATAGTTTCTTTATCCGGATGAGCATTAGATACTTTAAGAGCTAACTTGGCCAGCTCTCTCGTCCGCTTTTTCCGTTTAGGGCCAAGTCCTGATTTCTTCAATGCTTTTGCTGCCCTTCGCACATCACGCTTGTGTTCCCTTTTCTTTCTCTCCACCTTATGGCGCTGCCTTGACGATACACGCTTCGATGGTCCGCATCTAGTTTTTGGCATCTGACACTGAATTGACGCCCAGTACAAAATGACCGAAATGAAGAAAGAAAAAAAGGAAGACAAACAAATGTAAGAAGTGTTGGAGAATTACAGGAGCTTTAGAAATATATCCACATGCCCTTTTCTCACCGTCTAATAAACATGTGTGTCCTGCGCCTTCATTTTAAAAACTCAGGAAGCTCCCCTCGAATCATATATATATAACCCTTCTGTAACCTGCATCACTTAGTGGATTGCGTTCCATTGCGAGTCCAACGTAATTAGGAAACCAATAGGAAGCAGCAAATTAGACAACATGTTGCCTGGAAAAGTAACTACACCATATATTTTCACACAAATATATCCAATATTACTGTAATCGATGCAGATGAAGGGATTTGGAAATGTATGCTTGCCAAGATGATAACAAATCTGCTGAACAAACTCACAACTTAGCTAACGCAAACCTGTCCATACATCAAACCGATCTCATTACACGGATGTTTGACCGTGCATAATCATAAAATATATAGGTTCTTAATGTCCTCTGCTACATTCTAATTGAAAAACGTTGTAGTTAAACATGTGAAACAACAACACCACCATCGATTCCTAAAGCTGGTTGTGGATATCCATCTGGATATATAATAATAGGGACGGTAAACCTAAAATGTTTGAAATCGGTAGAGTCAAGTAGGGTTTGAACATCACAAACAGACATGGAAGAAAGCTCTGTTGGGTTCTTTTTGTGAGAACCTTCCACCGCTACTCTTATTTGATTCACTAGGGCTATATCCATTAAGCGGTTCAAGCAGCGGTATAATTGAACCATTCTAGGAGCAGCATAACGCCTCTCAGCACTGTCTGACGCTCGAAATCGCTCAGGGCGATTTACATACTGTTCCCACTCATTAATAATGCTGTCAAAAAAAGGCAGTTTACCGTCGATCGTACCCCCTTGTACCCATCGCTTCATCCGCATACATCTTTCATCCCATTTGTGACGCCGATCATAATTAAAATCAGGATGGTACCAAGGAAGTTTCCTTGTTTCCGGGACATCTGGATCATAGTTTTTATAAAAGTCTGCCCATGTGTTAGCCATCGGATTTTTGCTCTTGTCATTTTTAATATTTTCAAATATTTCACTGTTTAAAATTGCATAATTTGCATTATCTGAAATCCACTCATTATGCAACTTTTCCTGCAGAGCGCCAATGGGAACTTTCGCCCAATTGTACTCAAGAGGTGCAAGCAAGTAGCGCAACCGAAAATAAAAGGCATCAGTTTTCCACAGACGCGGATTGGGCATTTCACGCATAGCTTGCTTTAAATACTGTTCATACTCTTCAAACTTAGTCGAGTAAAAGTCATCATCCTGTCTTGCGAGTACTCGCTCCGCATTAATGCGATTTGATTCAGGGTGGGTTTCCCTAATAAGATACTGAAAGAGCTGCTCTCTGTTCTTCGTATATAAGTCCTCCATTGATGTCTCCATCATTGTCTCAATATCTTTCACAAGCCTCCGATACCCACGCCTATTTTTGCTAGCGTAATGTTTAGGTTGGTTGTAACCACTCTCGATCCAACCCTGCATTTCACGCCTTGCGTTCTGGCGGTCAGGGTCTACGTTTTTAATATACCACCCCTCATAATCAAGATTCTTTTCCCAAAAATTTGTTCCATCAGCCTGCCCTTTTTCAAAGTAACCCTTCGATGCCGACCACGAGATGGGAATCCTCCCTGCGATTTTATTAAATTCTTCCTCACACTCTTTCCCCAACCAGGACCAGTGCCCATCATAAGGGCCCTCCCTCCTCTGCTCCTCACCGTTCCAAAATGCACGTTCTTCTTGCATCTTCCCTTCCTCCTTTGTATAGCCACGCGTAAGCTCATCTTGACTCTCCCACTCAAAAAACTTGGCCACTGAAGCGCGCGTTCTCCTAAATAAAATAACCTCTTGATATTCCATCCAACCATTATGAAGTAAATGTCTAATTGCATCAGGATCCTTCGTGTGTTGATTCTGAAGAAAACGTTCCCGTATCTTTAACTTCATCTCTGGTAGCGGCGTGAGCAACCAATAAAAATGTTTCACCATCGGAAGACCCTTAAGACAAGAGCGATAAAGAGACATCATCGCGGCCTTAATCTCCCAATTTACAACAGTATTAGCCAGGAGGGTAATATCGCCCTCCCGCTTTCCTGTGGCTGAGGCGTACGAAAAATTAGGATGGTGATCCTCAAATGGGGGCAGGGGTATGACGTCACGATAATCGACACCTTCCTTATTTACCGGCTCTCGAATATAATTATGGTATCGCATAGCTCCGGGACCACCGGTGAAATATGGCGCCTGTTCAAACTTACCTAAGGAGGTGTCAAACTCTGGAGCCTTCAAATTATCAGAGCGATCTCTGGGTTCATTCGGCTCGATAACTCGCTTACTAGGAAGTTCGGCTTCTTTCCTAGCGTAGGACGTTTCAAAATAAGCTGGCGTCCTTTCGGAAGAATAGAGACCTGGTGCATTATCCTTACCAGTAGCACCAGGAATAGCTCCAGTATGCCTCTCACCTTGGCTATGCGTACTTGGTGACCCATTTTTGTCACCGTTCCCGCCGGATGGACCTGAAGGAGTATTGGAAGAAAATCTACCTGTCGGACGACCATAGTGTGCATTACAAAAGAACTTAGCGGTAAAGCAAGCTCGTCGAAGCATCCTCTTATTACCTTTCCAAAATGCTGACAGAAAAGTTGTTAATAAGGGAAGTTCAAACCCTTTCCCACGAAAAGCGTCCCTCGAGGAAAGAAAAATAGTAATAGTAAGCAAGACCCATTGCAATACATAGGAAGGTAATCATTAATCCATATCATCTGTAAGAGTACAACGTAAAACAAATGGGAAATATGCATTATCCCCCCTCAATAATATAAAGATTAAAGGCAAATTAATAAACGGTAACATGCCGCCAATATATGTATATTTATGTTTAATTGTTGTAACACCAATTTCTAGCGAACCCCTCCCAAGCACGGATAATGAAGTTGGTACTGGATGTATCCAATATAATCGCATAAATAGCAAAGTGGTAGACTGTATTCCGTATTCACACCACCCAATTTTCTTTTCAACGGGAAAAATGTATTTTACGAATCAACAATATATAACCCGGTATGCTTTCAAAATATACCTTCTGTGTAACTGCATTACAAGCTCCCATACGATAACGTCGCTCGTGGGACGGCCGCAGGTAAGCCTGAACTAACAGGAACGTACCACGTTCTACTCATCAAGAGCGAAACAACATTAATAAATCAAACAGATAGATCAAGGTGACACATTCAGGTACGACATGGGTAAAACAAGATACCTCCAGCACTACGCCCACATCGTCGCGAAAATATTCCTTTTCGTAATTTCTCCACTCTTCAACTAATCACAATCAAGGGCAACGCGGAAGCCCATGACTGACCTCTCCAAAAGCTACGCGCGATGGCTTGGCTGCCTTGAAGAATACTTACATCCGACCGACCATATGCTTGACGAATCATGACAACGTAAATTATCAGCGAAGTACAAAGCAGGAATAAGCTACACAAAGGAAGCACACATCCAAGCTCCTCTCCGTCGTCGTGCTCGGGGAAGACAAAGCGCCTTTGTTGGAACGAGCAGTGGAAGCGTTGGAGTTGCCCATCAACTACAACACCACGCAGTGAAAGCAACTCGGGCCTCACTGCCAACCTTTGCCGATACTAAGTAAACAACTATGCGCAAAGCAAACAATAACGAAGAGGCCCGCCTCCCTTCCTAAGGCCCCAATCCTCTGCGACCAAGCGACCACGCTGGCACCGGGTTAGTAAGGAAACCAGTCCACGGACCATTGGGCAAAGCAACAGCAGGCCACACGGGGCCTATTGAAGGACAATGCGCCGTCAGCCCACACTCCCCGTCGCACGCTGAAGTCCGCTTGCCGAACTAACGGCCCACATCCACAACCCGTACGTTGATCAAGGATGGTCCACAGATCTGTGCTCACAGTTCCTTTTTCAGCGCCTGCTCCGCGAGAACTCGGGGCAGGCATGAGGTTGTTTCCCCAGCCTAGAAGGTCCCCCTCCAAAGGAAGGCACCCAACCACGTAAACGAAATGCCTTACGCAAAACATGCGATAGCCGCCTCCCCATTTATTGAGCCCACTCCAACCCTACTCGAGGCATTCTGTGTCAGGGACAAACGGTAACAGCAGCAAGTTACCGGCCATTCTGAATCCCGCCTCCATGCATACTAGAAATTCACGCTCACAAGACACACCGATACTTATAGTCGTCATTCCCCTCAGTTGCCGTCACGCCGGTTCCCCGGTGGAGACCTAGCCTCCTGCTCTGGTACGCCGATCAATCGTCCGCGTAGCACCGACACCGCAATAAGCGGTTACAACCCGCAGGGAGGAAGTCATGATACCATGTCTAACAAGTAACCTAAAGAAATCCATAGTAGTCTTAGCTACATGTTAATCCAGTATAATATGCACATGTTATGGGACAACATGACCAACACAAAGGGACATGTAGCTACGGGGTTACAACATTTACACAGTTAGAAAAGGGGTGACGGCGACCATTTTTGTCATGAGCGCCTAAAGTTTAAACCGCATCCCGCTGTTCTTCGGTGCTGGGTTCGCAGATATCCTTGTATGGATAAAGGACTACACTTCGCCGAGCCATTCCAGGGTGGACACTAAGCCTCGAAGCCGAGATAGAGGGGAAACGATTATCGAGTCCGGGGGCGATAAACTACCGCCATACATTGATATTCGTTCCTTGTGTCAAAGAGGCTGTACCAACTCATTGGGGCCGAAATATGTGGAGAGCAGGCTGAATTGTTAAAATAGAAATAAAATAGGTGGGTCATGAGCCCTCGCTGGGAAGGGATCACGTTGCAGGGGAAGTTTCATCTATTTCCATGGAAAGGAAACATCTACCGTTTACTGGGCTCTCATGCCATAAGCATTCAGCCATGACCCACACAAGGCACCGTCACGCATGGCTATCACACGCAAGGACACCACGAAAAGCACCGCGAGGACCACATCTGAAGTGGACATGACAAGTCCCCTCAGCGCCTGCCGTCAAGTATTCCAATTTTACAAAATGACGGGGTGTCCTTTAAAAAGACCGCGCGCTGAGTTGCGTGACGGCGTAAGTGAACACGGGCGACCCCAACTTCCCCCAAAGCTGAATACTCGTACATCTGTTGAGTTAACATGGGGCAACGTTGGGCATCTGGGACCTCTAAGTGTTGTGTGCTGAGTAAATCACCGCGATTTGCGTTGCTTTTGCGGAGGAATTGGGCGAGTGAGCCAGTTCATCGCTGGAGGCCCCTCAACGTAGGAAGGTGTCACCGGCAGGAACGTTGTTTTCCTTTTTCACAATTAACGAGGGTGTGTCTACCGCATTAAGGGGACTCCATAGGATAAATAAGGGAAGCTACATTTAAGATATGAAAATGCTTGTCCTTATCGTTGCAGTGGATCGGTGGCTATCACGATTTCATATCAATGAAACAGTCCAGCGAACTATGGGAACCATGTGCACGAGCATACGAAACAGGAGATCACGGAAACGGGCACAAACCGTGTGAGGCGAACGGGCGTGGCAAAAATACAAAAGCAGCACTTGGAACCACCATAAGATGGGCAGTCCCTCACACCTCTGATGGTAGTTAGTGCAAGAGGGGAATTTATCTCGTGGCTGAGGCCGAAGGGAGTGATCAGCGGAATTGCTGGACCACGGTCTTACTGTGGCATATCGGACTGCCAGTGCGTGACGCAAAATGAGGCGGTGCCCACTTTGGATTTGAATGCGTTCCCCTCTCAAAAGGTTCCATAAGGATATCTCTATACAAGTTTCCAGTACTGTACAAAAGCGGGGGAGCCAGTGAGACCAGTTCGCTTCCCAATGTGCTGCAAGTGCAGCACTGAGAAGCTGCAGATAATAGGAGTCGTAGCGGGTGACCTTCGTGCAGCGTGGCAAAATGCGCCGTACAGGCATTACTGACGCGACATGTTTGCATTAACACCATCTGTATCAAAGGATTGCGGAAGGTTGTAACAGACTGGAGTAAGACTGAAAGTGTAGGGCGCAACGCGTTGGAAGAGAGGTTCCTTACTTAGAAACACGCATTCATCAGTGTGTAATTAGAACCCGAAGCAACGCCAATGCTCCTAGGAAAGATTATGGCGATAAAGCTCAAGGAGGTTGCACCGCTGAGAAAAACTGTGGCAAAGAGGCTAGAGAATGCGTAATCCCGCATAGTGCGCGTGACAATGGTACGAGGGGAATCTTTTTTTTTTGGAGTGGGGTGCAATTACCCCTTTGATTATAGGACCTTTCGGGCTCAGCGGGGAGGTGCTCAGCCCTTAGTCCTGTAGGTTTTTCCTCCGTCACGCTCCTAGAAATGGGCGGGAGGTAAGTTGATGCATTGTTGAGTAATGGACCTGTTAGGCTCACAAGGCAGTTGCCAAAACGGGTTGGGATATCGGTTAACATTTTCACACAAGGAGGCGTTCTTTGTCTGAAGGCACTTTGGGAAAAGTTTTTTTGATAAGTTGGACCAAATAGTGCATTGCGCTTTGTAGAGGACAGTGCCTCCATACTGCTACTGTTTGCGGGATATTTTGTACCATAGCGCGGGGAGCACTACAACAATGAGCGTAAAGAGTAGAAAAAATCATGTTCTCTCGCAAGTGCTGATGCGAGAAGTCGCACTCATTGCCGGTGTGTTGCAGGGGCCAAATTATCTAAGGGAACGCGCC
Organism: Trypanosoma congolense; assembly: GCA_002287245.1. NCBI lineage: Eukaryota > Euglenozoa > Kinetoplastea > Trypanosomatida > Trypanosomatidae > Trypanosoma > Trypanosoma congolense. The sequence goes on along the minus strand of NHOR01000527.1, from coordinate 22,687 downwards.
TCCTCAGTAGGAAGCCCTCACGTACCGCTTCCCTGATGACAACCATTGGCGTTCTCTGCGCCAAACGAGTTCGTAAATATTTAACGGTGCCCATAGTTTTCCCAAACCCACACCTAGGGTGTGGGTTTTGTATTACATTCAAGCAATTTTTTAATAAGATTGCCAAGACATTGTTTTATTGGATGGTTTCTTTAAGCGTGGGGTCGTTGAGGGGCTTGAGGTCCCATCTGTATACCATCTTTTTGCACACTATGAGGGCATTCTCCTTTGTACACCTTGTGAAAGGCAAATCTCGAGTAGTGTTACGGGATCGTGCAGTACATGGTCCCAATACTTTGGTGTTAAGCTGCAGCCTACGAGCAGTCAGCTCCACGTCAAGGCGCACATCCGTACAATTAGAAACACCACCATGATAGCAAAAGTTTTGCATTGGGCTGGGATGTATGGGAGCAGACGTGCATCCTTCCGCTTATGAGGGATGGTGAGGCTGTCGTTTGCACTTCGACACCACTGTATTAAAAATTGCCCAAATGATAAAATAATACCTCAAAAACCTCAATAATAGTATTTCGAGGGAAGTTTGCTCGGAACAACACACTCCCTTAGGTGGCAGAAACCCCAAGAATTTGTATTTCTGAAGTCGTGGGGGGAAACAGCTGGAGGAGTTCACTGCATATGGGTACGCGGTAATGTTGAGCAGCGCGAATGAGCACAGGTGGGAGTCGTTATATGTGCAGAAAAACCCTTCTCCATCTCACAGGTGGCTTTTGGCGGGGTTTTGTCATTTACCCTTCTGACCCAAAAACTTCAATTCGTCGCTTTACATGGCATGTTTGCAAGAGTTCCCCTTCCTCCTCAGTGAACATGATTCTGAATACGATCAGGGGTTGTCAGTTGCCTCAGAATAATTTTAGTTGTTCTTGTTCATTGTGCTTTTACTCTGCACATGCCCCGCGCTAGATGCTCGGCTATTTCCTACACTCCACAAAGCAACTGGGGTTATTCTTACACACAAATGGAGGAGCATTCTCATAACCTCCTCCACCCCAGAGAACCAGTGGTATTGCATTTCTCGGGCTATCAGGGTGCCCCATGCCTGACCCGGCTTCTATAAACCGGGAGTGACGCAGGGGCTTGGATTCCTCCTATACAGAGTACACAGCCCTGGCGCCACGTTGAGGTTGTTGGCGTTACCGGGGTGTTAGATATTTTTAAGAGAAACTGACAATCCAACTTTAGAGTTTATGTTAAGGTATGGGGCAAGGAAGGGAGCGCCCCAGAATGTTACTTTCTGTTTAGCAGTTCCAAATCAGATCTCCCCAAAGTTTCACTGGCGTTTGCTGAGGTAACCACTGATCCTCCGATGGTATGCTTTAGCTTCCTGGAAGGAAAGGAAACCGCCCAGCGCTGGACTCCGGAGCCACGGTAGTGTATTTATCGCCTCAGCGTCAGGGGTGCTTTGATAGAATATGCCGGATGGTTCCCTGATTTTAATTGTGTTTGAATGGGTGATGGAGACGCCAATGTACCAACGGGTCACAGGTTTTATTTACGGGAACATCTGCCTATCCTCCACTTTCTGAGTGTTTAAATGAGGCTTGCATATGTCGTAACACTGAGATGATAGAAATACACAAACACCGGGTTGTAGGTATGGCCTTTTCGCACGTCTTTTACTCGTCTTTCCCTCACTCCATGTTTGTCACTCCCTTTGCATATTCCTTGTTTAACTTTCTGTGCTTGCCACGCTCTGCTCTGCTTCATTTGTGGTCGGCACTTGCTTTGCTTACCTGAGGTTGTTCTTGCGCCAATAATGGAATTATAGAAACCACTCTTAGACTATGGACGCCTCGGTGGCGTGATACTTTGTACTATTTTGGACAATTTTCTCGCTGTGAAAAGAGTGGTACATTATTTTCCCTTGAGCAAATTTAGCCAACTGATCATACTTCCTCACCGGTGCCGAGCAGATTCTTCATCTCTGTCTCGGTGACCGGTAAGAGGGTTGGGGTATCACATTGTGGTAAGCGCGGCTGTTGCATCTTATTGCTGTGTCATAGAAAATTAGAGAGACTACTGTGGATTTCTTTAGGTTACTTGTTAGACATGGTATCGTGACTCCCTCCCTGCGGGTTGTAACCGCTTATTGCGGTGTCGGTGCTACGCGGACGATTGATCGGCGTACCAGAGCAGGAGGCTAGGTCTCCACCGGGGAACCGGCGTGACGGCAACTGAGGGGAATGACGACTATAAGTATCGGTGTGTCTTGTGAGCGTGAATTTCTAGTATGCATGGAGGCGGGATTCAGAATGGCCGGTAACTTGCTGCTGTTACCGTTTGTCCCTGACACAGAATGCCTCGAGTAGGGTTGGAGTGGGCTCAATAAATGAGGAGGCGGCTATCGCATGTTTTGCGTAAGGCATTTCGTTTACGTGGTTTAGGAGGTCCTTGTACATCAGGGGCGTGACTTGGGACTCCCATGGTTGCAACTCCCTGGTGGCTTACCCGGGTGCGTGGCTTTTTGTTTTGTAAGAGTGTTTTGATGGATGATTTGTCCTGGGCAATCTTTGCGGGAGGCAAGGTTTTTCTGGTGTGTACTGCAGCTCCCTTGCCTGCCGGGCCGTGCTGGTGTGCGGTAATTTGGGTCTTCACGTTATGAGGCTCCTTGTGAGCCGTTTATATATGCATATATATTATTGCCGAATGGATTTTTTATTTTTTGGTGGGACGTAGTGGCGATTTTGAATCTAGAGAAGCACTGTCTGTTCGATTTGAATAACGATAATACGAAATTTGTGTTTTCACCTTAGCCGCCGTCACTTTAGCGGTTTTGTCCGGGGTTAGGAGGAGCATCGGAGGCCGGTATTTTGGGTAGTTGGTGGTGCACTTCTGAGTGCCAAGATGGAGGTTCACTTCCGCGATGGATCGTTCATTAAGCAGTTGTGATGATGCGTCCTTCATATTCCTTGGTGTTGAGTGAGTTGGTGCTTTTCTTGGCTCCATGGTTGATTTGGTTCTTAAGCGCTAACCGCTTGCTCGCAATGTAGTTTTAGTTCCAACGCCCGCCCCCTTTTATGGGTGACATTGTGTTATCATTGGCTGACACTTCTCATCTTGGCTGCTTCGTGCGTCTGGGGTGGTGTTGAATGTGAAAATTCTGTGCGGTGGTTTGCTCGTGTTGCCTTTCATGCGTGTTCAGATTCTTTCCACACGTGGCACATCCACTCGTACACAACTGGGGGGGGGATTGAGACTGAATCTGGAGAGGATAAGTATACCGTTTCACTGTTCCGGCTCCCCTAGCGGGTGCAACGTATGCGAGAAAGGTTTTTTGAATTACTGCTAGACAAACTGCAGAAAGGGACTTGTCCATATCTTTTCATCATTATGTGGAGTATTTAATTATCTGACCACACCTACGGTCCTACTATTAATACGAGCGTGGAATTTTATGATTTTCTAAATTAACTGGTTCCTTATGCGTATCTATATCTATCTATCCGTATATATATATATATATATATATAACATTTCTAATTGTTGTTATATTCTTTTTTTTTTGCCTTTCAGTCATTGATTACACCGTGATACAAATTTTAAAACCGAAACGCAAACTACCGAGGGTTATGGACGGTGACGGTGTTTTAGTAGCCGGATACTATAATGGTTCACAGGGATTGCTCTTTCCCGACTACAGCGACAAAGTGTTACCGTCAACGATGGATTTGCCACGCAAATTAACACCAATCCAATGGTGGTACTTCAACGCTCATTTGCACGATAGTGAAGAAAACAAGGAATTTGCTTTTTTTTCTTCGTTCTCCAGAGAATGTAGGAATTGTCCAGTGGAAGCACCGATATGTTCAGATGCATGCTCTTGGGCGCTGATTGATGTATGTGGAGAAAAATATCATAATGCCAGTCTTGTTGACAGCAATACAATTGACAGCATTATTGAGAAAATCGAATTTTCATTTGAAAAGGGCGTACAAATATTTGACCCTGAAGCTGTCGTTTTGGACATGGTAAGAAAGGGCCGCCTCCCTCGTTTTGACAAGGTAATGAAGTCTTGCCCTGTTTACGACAACAGATCATTTAAGATAAATTATGATAATGAGTGTTTCGTTGAAGGGTTTGGCGAGAAAAATTCCCGGCGATATGTGGTTCGTCACTATTGTCCGAAACGCAGTATATCGGTAGAACTCACATTTTCTGCCGTTGAAGATCCCATTAGCTACGACGACAGGGGGCCCTATGGAAGTATGTTTCATTATTATTTTCCATCCATGAATGTTGAGGGGCAGATCGAGGTTGGCGGCCGTATACTGAAAGTTAAAGGAAATGGCTGTTACAACCGCAAATTTGTGGAGGCTGCTGATGTCATGAAGCAGTGTGCGTTGGATTCCTGGGCATGGTTCACGCTTCGTCTTTCAGACGGCTGTCAGCTAAGCGTTTTTGAAATGGTAAATAGTGTATCGAACCAAAGGGAAGCTGTTGCTATTTTGACCTCCAGTGGTACAGTGAGACACAAATGCCGCGATATTACGATTAAAGAGACGAGTATATGGACAAGTTTATCTTCATTTGTGACATATCCTGTTGCTTTTACGATCGATATACCTTCTATGGAACTATCGATTGATATAAGTTCCGTTTTTGCACACCAGGAACTTAATACGATCTTGTCCTTGGGGGGATTTTATGTGGGCCTGGTAAAGGGCGGGGGAACTCACCTCAATAATGCTGTTAGTGTTACTGGGTTTCATGCACGGAAGAATGGCGGGAGCATGATCAGTATGCCATGTGCTCTGAAGAATTTCGGACAGTTCGTGAATAAAAAGCTAGCGGAACTTTATCCACTAAATGTAAGAGACGAATGGATCACATCTAATGTGCTTGGTACGTTTAAACCTGGAAACGGTATAACTGCTATGGATATTTGCGACTCGTTGTTTCGACCTATACGATCTGTTATTGATAGGGGAGGGAAGTCGTGGCGAAGTATGGTTTTCGTGGCAGCTTGTAATGCGCTTTCTACAACCTACTTTGATTCTATGAACCACATAGCAATTGCGGAGCTAATTCACATCGGTTCCCTTGTTATCGATGATGTAGAAGACGGCTCTGCGGTTCGCCGTGGAGGGAAAGCTGTTCACATTGATTATGGCATACCAACAGCAATAAATGCTGGGACAGCATGTTATTTTATGGCAATAACGCATTCTTGTGTAAAAGCCCTCCCCCCTCAGAAATCGAAACAAATTTATGAAATTTACTTTGATATGATGAAAAAGGGACACGTGGGGCAGGGCTTAGATATTCGTGGAATTGGTCATTTGATACCTGATGCTGTACGGACAGGAGACGTAGAATTAGTCATTGGTGCAATGAGGTTCATTCACGAATGCAAAACTGGGGCCCTGGCTTCTGCTATGTGTCGGATAGCTTGTGTACTTTGCGATGCGAGTGTGGAAGTTACGGCTGCCATGGAAAAGTTTGGCTTAGGTATCGGACTAGCGTTTCAAATAATTGATGATGCACTAAATGTGAAGGGATTTGCCGGCGACGTGAAGGAGGCCGGGGAAGATATTCGTGAGGGGAAGGTAACGTATCCTGTCGCAAAGGCCCTAGGGAAATTAGATTTGCTGAAGAGAAGGAGGCTCTGGGATATTCTGCAGGAGCGTTCGTCGGACGTTGAAAAGATAGGCGAGGCTATTAATCTGCTCAACTCTGTCCGCGCAGTTGATGACTCCCTGGAAGACGCAAGAAAAATAGTGAATGATAGTTGGTCTTTCCTAGATCCTCTCATTGAGGACTCGATACCGAAGGCAATGATGAGAGCATTTTCTTTATTTTTAACCGAGCGTAACTGCTAACTTTTCTCTTTTGAAGGATATTACAATACCCTTCTATACCTTTTAGACATACGTGTTGTGTTTTGAATTTATCGAGTGAAATGGAACAACTTTTGTTATTATAATTTTATTCTTCTGCATTTTATGAGCTTATTGCATATCTTTTTCTTGTTGTTAAATTATTATTATTTCGTAGCAATGCCACTATTTTATGTAATAGGCGTGCTAGTAAAAGTCACACATCCTGTTTAGTTCCGGTGTTATTTCTGTCCCTCGAAAATTGAAAAGGATCATGTTCTCTAGAATCGACGGTTGCCAGAAGGTAAAATGAAAAAGTTTGTAGTTAAGATTAATCGTACATTTCTGTAATTAAGTTACGTTGGAATCAATTACTGTTAAACTGGATATCTGTTTGAAAGCTTTTGCCTCCCACCTGACCAGGACTTTTATGATTGATTTACAGCAGTTGCAGATTGAATATCGGGACACACGATAAAAATGAGCAAAAGCGGCGAACGTGAGAAAATTATAGTTCGAATATTCACATTTCTTCTTTTATCTAAATCTTCCTTTTCATTTATCTACGTGTATATTTTTTGCTTCTTGTGCGCTGCGTTGTGTAAGGATATCACTTGTAAATTGCCCTAGTAGCGTTCGTACGAAGAAATGCATAGCAGAGATTCTTTTCATAGCCTTTTCCCATTTTACTCCTTTTGCTTCTTATTTTAACATGGATGAAAGAATACGTGCACGACATCCACGTTTCCTATTTAATAAAATATGTCCTTGATGATGATCGTGGCATTTGATGCGAAGCACTCGTGTGGTGTAAATGGTTTATCTGTGTTATTTTTCCCATGTACCTCAATGATCACAAGCGAAATAGCTGTCTGCTTCCGTTGGTTAATTTATTATGTGTGGTAGCTTGCAGGCGAAATCTGTGACCTCTATTCAGGAGGTGGTTGCTTTAAAAAGTTTACCTGGGCTGATAATGGGTGTTCGTTGCTCCTCCTTTAAAATAAAAGTTAGTATTTATATAGGCGGAACAGTTACTGCAATATCGCACTACCTTGTAGTACCGATAGAATTAGCAGTATTTGTATATCTATACATATATAGATATCAACCGTTCCCCCAACGCAGAAAATAAAGGAAATACACTAGAAATAATCGAAAATGTTATTTTAAAAAATATGTTATGTTTACCTTGCTTTTCTTTATGCTGCTCAAGTGGGGAAGATATTAGAATTTCCTCCCGTTTTTCTCCTTATTTTTTTTCTAAATAAAAAGGAAAAGCATAATAAATGATATACATTCTTTTGAAAAAAAAAACATATATCTTACTTCCTAAGACGAAATATATGATGCTCTGGTGCACTATCTAACACTTTTTATTCCTATTTCTTTATAATTATACATTGAAACTTTATATATATATATATATATATCCAAAGTAACAGCCGCACACTATACGTTTGAAGAATGACTGAAAAGAAGCGTGAACCAACACCCAAACTCGGGTTTCTGGAAGAGTTTATGATTGGCGGTGTGGCCGCTGGTATCTCCAAGACAGCTGCGGCCCCGATTGAAAGGATCAAGCTTCTTGTGCAGAACCAGGGTGAGATGCTCAAGCAAGGTCGGCTGGACAAGCCATACGCCGGTGTGGTTGATTGTTTTCGACGAACCATCAGCTCAGAGGGCGTGTATCCCCTGTGGCGCGGTAATCTTTCGAATGTCCTCCGTTACTTCCCCACACAGGCCTTGAACTTTGCCTTCAAGGATAAATTCAAGAGGATGTTCAACTACAAGAAGGACAAGGATGGGTACGCTAAATGGTTCATGGGTAACATGGCTTCTGGTGGTCTTGCCGGTGCTGCTTCCCTCTGCTTCGTCTACTCCCTTGACTACGTACGTACGCGTCTTGCCAGTGACACGAAATCTGCCAAAGGTGGTGGCGAGCGCCAGTTCAATGGTATCGTTGACTGTTACGTTAAGACATGGAAGACTGATGGCTTCGTTGGGCTGTATCGTGGGTTCGTGGTGTCATGCTTGGGAATTGTTGTGTACCGTGGCTTTTATTTTGGCCTCTATGACACTTTGCAGCCATTGCTTCCGGTCGACACGTTTGTTATCAACTTCTTGCTCGGATGGGCTGTGACTATCGTGGCAGGCCTGCTTTCGTACCCACTGGACACGGTTCGCCGTCGCATGATGATGACCTCTGGCGCGGCTGTTAAGTACAAGAATTCTATGGATTGTATGATGCAGGTGGTCAAACAAGAAGGCGCAGCCTCCCTGATGCGTGGCGCCGGCGCAAATATCCTGCGTGGTATTGCTGGTGCTGGCGTGCTTTCTGGTGTGGATGCATTGAAGCCTATTTATGTTCAGTGGCGCAAGTCGGGCTAGAGGCCGTGAGTGGAACATGAGGAACGTGTCTCTGTAGGAGTACTCGCACTTCGTATTGTTGCACCTGGTTGTTTAGTGTTTGTTGAAAAGACAATTAAATGATATATTAAGGGGAAAAAGATCGCGTGTAGGGTGTGACGAATTCGGAATGGTGCGAGAAACATGAATGGTAACAGGCAAATGCTGTAGATGCTAGTAGGCTATAGGGTGTTGGATTGTGTGCATAAATGTGGGTGCAGTAGTTAATGCACCCTTGTTTTTTTTTTAAAGTTCACATTGCTTCCTGTGACTTCATTGATCATAATACCTCTTCCGGGTTACGTGTCACAGCGATATAGCCCTTGGTCTTTTATCATATACATCGCCTTCTTCGTTTCATTTGTTTTGTTGCTTAACATCTCTCTGCGTTATTTATATTTCCAAAGTAACAGCCGCACACTATACGTTTGAAGAATGACTGAAAAGAAGCGTGAACCAACACCCAAACTCGGGTTTCTGGAAGAGTTTATGATTGGCGGTGTGGCCGCTGGTATCTCCAAGACAGCTGCGGCCCCGATTGAAAGGATCAAGCTTCTTGTGCAGAACCAGGGTGAGATGCTCAAGCAAGGTCGGCTGGACAAGCCATACGCCGGTGTGGTTGATTGTTTTCGACGAACCATCAGCTCAGAGGGCGTGTATCCCCTGTGGCGCGGTAATCTTTCGAATGTCCTCCGTTACTTCCCCACACAGGCCTTGAACTTTGCCTTCAAGGATAAATTCAAGAGGATGTTCAACTACAAGAAGGACAAGGATGGGTACGCTAAATGGTTCATGGGTAACATGGCTTCTGGTGGTCTTGCCGGTGCTGCTTCCCTCTGCTTCGTCTACTCCCTTGACTACGTACGTACGCGTCTTGCCAGTGACACGAAATCTGCCAAAGGTGGTGGCGAGCGCCAGTTCAATGGTATCGTTGACTGTTACGTTAAGACATGGAAGACTGATGGCTTCGTTGGGCTGTACCGTGGGTTCGTGGTGTCATGCTTGGGAATTGTTGTGTACCGTGGCTTTTATTTTGGCCTCTATGACACTTTGCAGCCATTGCTTCCGGTCGACACGTTTGTTATCAACTTCTTGCTCGGATGGGCTGTGACTATCGTGGCAGGCCTGCTTTCGTACCCACTGGACACGGTTCGCCGTCGCATGATGATGACCTCTGGCGCGGCTGTTAAGTACAAGAATTCTATGGATTGTATGATGCAGGTGGTCAAACAAGAAGGCGCAGCCTCCCTGATGCGTGGCGCCGGCGCAAATATCCTGCGTGGTATTGCTGGTGCTGGCGTGCTTTCTGGTGTGGATGCATTGAAGCCTATTTATGTTCAGTGGCGCAAGTCGGGCTAGAGGCCGTGAGTGGAACATGAGGAACGTGTCTCTGTAGGAGTACTCGCACTTCGTATTGTTGCACCTGGTTGTTTAGTGTTTGTTGAAAAGACAATTAAATGATATATTAAGGGGAAAAAGATCGCGTGTAGGGTGTGACGAATTCGGAATGGTGCGAGAAACATGAATGGTAACAGGCAAATGCTGTAGATGCTAGTAGGCTATAGGGTGTTGGATTGTGTGCATAAATGTGGGTGCAGTAGTTAATGCACCCTTGTTTTTTTTTTAAAGTTCACATTGCTTCCTGTGACTTCATTGATCATAATACCTCTTCCGGGTTACGTGTCACAGCGATATAGCCCTTGGTCTTTTATCATATACATCGCCTTCTTCGTTTCATTTGTTTTGTTGCTTAACATCTCTCTGCGTTATTTATATTTCCAAAGTAACAGCCGCACACTATACGTTTGAAGAATGACTGAAAAGAAGCGTGAACCAACACCCAAACTCGGGTTTCTGGAAGAGTTTATGATTGGCGGTGTGGCCGCTGGTATCTCCAAGACAGCTGCGGCCCCGATTGAAAGGATCAAGCTTCTTGTGCAGAACCAGGGTGAGATGCTCAAGCAAGGTCGGCTGGACAAGCCATACGCCGGTGTGGTTGATTGTTTTCGACGAACCATCAGCTCAGAGGGCGTGTATCCCCTGTGGCGCGGTAATCTTTCGAATGTCCTCCGTTACTTCCCCACACAGGCCTTGAACTTTGCCTTCAAGGATAAATTCAAGAGGATGTTCAACTACAAGAAGGACAAGGATGGGTACGCTAAATGGTTCATGGGTAACATGGCTTCTGGTGGTCTTGCCGGTGCTGCTTCCCTCTGCTTCGTCTACTCCCTTGACTACGTACGTACGCGTCTTGCCAGTGACACGAAATCTGCCAAAGGTGGTGGCGAGCGCCAGTTCAATGGTATCGTTGACTGTTACGTTAAGACATGGAAGACTGATGGCTTCGTTGGGCTGTACCGTGGGTTCGTGGTGTCATGCTTGGGAATTGTTGTGTACCGTGGCTTTTATTTTGGCCTCTATGACACTTTGCAGCCATTGCTTCCGGTCGACACGTTTGTTATCAACTTCTTGCTCGGATGGGCTGTGACTATCGTGGCAGGCCTGCTTTCGTACCCACTGGACACGGTTCGCCGTCGCATGATGATGACCTCTGGCGCGGGCTGTTAAGTACAAGAATTCTATGGATTGTATGATGCAGGTGGTCAAACAAGAAGGCGCAGCCTCCCTGATGCGTGGCGCCGGCGCAAATATCCTGCGTGGTATTGCTGGTGCTGGCGTGCTTTCTGGTGTGGATGCATTGAAGCCTATTTATGTTCAGTGGCGCAAGTCGGGCTAGAGGCCGTGAGTGGAACATGAGGAACGTGTCTCTGTAGGAGTACTCGCACTTCGTATTGTTGCACCTGGTTGTTTAGTGTTTGTTGAAAAGACAATTAAATGATATATTAAGGGGAGGAAGATCGCGTGTAGGGTGTGACGAATTCGGAATGGTGCGAGAAACATGAATGGTAACAGGCAAATGCTGTAGATGCTAGTAGGTAATAACAGATTTTTTTGTTTTATGTTGTAGTGTCTTTTTGTATAGGTCCTATTTAGAGTGCTATGCTTTTTTTTTTTTGACCTATGTCCGTTTGAAATTGACTGATTGATCCTATTGTGTCATGTAAGTGGTTGCTTTGTTTTCAAGTTATGAAGGGTATGTAGGCTGTAAACACTGTTTAGACATTACTTTGCAAACCTGTTCGTGTTTTCACGCCCTGTTTGTTGTATGGAGTGTGGCCTTCGCATGTATGTTTTGCGTGCATAGATGTAGTTTCCCCTGTTTACTTTTTATCATTATTTGATTGATACCTGTTGTTGCATTTTTTCCTCTTTATAAAGGAGAAAGAGGGACATACAAATATTTATATTAGTTTTAAGAAAACCGATGCCTCGTGGTCGTATAGTTACTGGGCAAGATTGGGAGCCACAAGTGTTTAACTTTCAGAACAAGGGTGTCGTTCAGCAGAGGTCAACTCGTGTGAGTGAGACCGAGGCGAATCGTGCACTGCAGAAGGGCGGAAATGTGGATGTTATAAGGAAGGAATATTTCCGCCCTAATGCGCAAAAGGTAGGACCTGGTGCTAATGCGAAGCGACTGGAGGAGGACAATGAGACATTGGAGGTGAAACGAATTGATAACAGTCTGCGTATGTCGATTCAGAAAGCCCGCCAGGCCAAAGGATGGACACAACAAGAGCTGGCACAACGTATTTCGGAAAGGGCGGGAGTGGTGACAGAGTACGAGAACGGGAAGGCTGTAATCGAGGAGCGAGTGGTTGTGAAGATGGAGCGCGCTTTGGGTGTACACCTTCGTGGAGCAAAGGCTGGGCAGCCGTTCAGCAGCGCTAAACCCCCAGCAAAGAAGTGATTAAACGTAGTTCACGGGCGCCTTCATTTTGTCCTTCTTATGACTGGTACATACATAAGGTTCTTATGGGGAAAGTAGCGAGGTAGTAGGATTTCGTGGGGGCTGAAGGGTATCACACTGTTTGCGGGAGTGCTGCACTGTCAAAGTGGGTGATTACTTAATTATGTTGATATATCTCTTATTTAACGCCTTTTCATGAGTTTTCGTTCATTCCATTTGGAGAAAAATGGTGTGTTCCTTAAACCTGTTGAATGAAGACAAAATATGGCTTTCTCTAGAATTATGCGTACATCCCGTCCTTTTCTCTCCCTCTTTTTCTTTTTTTCTATTTTAGTGTGCTTCGGCGCCTAGTAGTAGTTGCTTTCTCTCCTTAGATCCTACATACGGACTTTCACCCTTGGTCGAAAGGGCAGGGCAACGCCTTCTTGCTAGCGTTGGGAAGCTACAAACATAAAGTATTGTGGAGCAAAGTTCTTGAGGGTTAAAGTGTGTACCAGGTCGTGCCAAACTTGACCGTCTGGCACACGGCGGGTCGGGGAGGATGAATCGGTATACAATATTAGGTCAACTGGGCGATGGGTCGTTCGGCGTGGTGAGCAAGGCCCAACAAAATAGTACTGGGGAGATTGTAGCCGTGAAGAAGATGAAACAGCGATTTTCGAGCTGGGAAGAATGCTTACAGCTACGCGAAATACAGCTACTTAGGAAGGTCCAGCATCCGAATATTATTAAGCTAAAGGAGGTGGTTCGCGAAAACAACGAGCTTTTTCTTATATTTGAATACATGGAAATGAATCTTTTTGGGATTCAGCGGATGAGAACTGAGCAGATGGGAGGTGTCCAGGGAATTTTCAATGATCGCGAGATTCGTAGTATAATGTGCCAAACCCTTTTAGCCGTGCAAGCCATGCACAAGAATGGCTTTATGCATCGTGATCTCAAACCGGAGAATTTATTAACGAAAGGAGATCTTGTGAAAGTAGCAGACTTTGGCCTAGCAAAGGAGATTCGCTCTCGGCCTCCGTTTACGGAGTATGTTTTCAACGCGCTGGTACAGAGCCCCCGAGATTATCCTCCGTTCTACGCACTACAATTCACCCGTGGACATATGGGCATGCGGGGTGATATTTGCAGAACTTTACCTAAACCGACCCTCTTTCCTGGTTCATCGGACAGTGATCAGCTGTTCAAGATATGTTCGGTTCTTGGGTCACCAAGTCAAACTGAGTGGGATGAGGGCTACCAACTTCTGCGTCGCTTAAATATGCGTTTTCCCACAGTAGCCCCAACGCCGCTGCGACAATTACTGGTCAATGCTCCCCAAACTGCCATTGATTTGATGGAGCAGATGCTTAAATTTAATCCGAGCGACCGCCCAACAGCCACACAATGTCTCAAACATCCCTATTTTACAGGTGCAGGGAGTTCAACGGAGGCAGGCGGAACTACAACGGCGATGTATGCTGGTATTGGCACGGGCCAGCCACACAACCCGTTCCAGGCCGCCAACTCACAGCGTCCAGCGACCAGTGGCGTTGGTGGCTTGGGGGCGGGATCCAATTCGGCTGAAGGAATTTCTACCACTGTGTCGTGCATAGGGGGGCGTTCCGAAACTTCGAATGTTTCCTTTCTTGCTTCAACGTTACCCAATAGAAGACAATCAACACCGGCAGCTGTTTCCCAGACCTGGACCGGAAGACGAGGCCTTCAACTTTTAACCGAGCAGGGAAGTTCCGTGACTTCATACGTTGTGTGATGTTGGGGTTCTTTGAGTCCAGTGCTTTCCGCATGTTTGCCCGGGGCTATCTACGCATCACACGTTAAAAGGTGATACGCAGCATTGCTTCCATGATGCTAATAGTTAGTGTCGAGGCTGTGTTCCCTTGTGAGGTAACTGTTCATGGGCGATGTGGTTCCTTCCTGGATGTGTGCAGCCTGGAAGTTGAACTGTTTTCTCCGCTTAATTGCTTGTGCACTTCGCGTGTGTTTCCATTTAAGTAACTCACACAGTACTCTACTTTACCATTGACTGTGTATGTGTTTGTTTATTGTTGTTTGCTTCTTTTCCGGTGTCCTCCGGAGCCGCTGAGTGTGAGTGTGTGTGCAAACTTGAGTCAGGCCATCTGTTTACTTCACCGCGTATGATCTGGTCGACCCCACGGAGGTGTGCTTATTGAACAATGGGTTTGTCCATCCAGAGCTTTAGCTTATCATTGGTGGTTCTATCTACGGTGTGTCGGCATGATTTTGAGGTACATTGAGGAGGTGGATTACTTTGGTGCATGTGACGACGCATTTGCCATGCCACCGGTGTTCGTGACGGTCATTTGAGCACGTACGCATGCGTCAGATACGGTTATCTTGCATATAGCACTGGGGGTATTTTTTGCTGCGAATGCATTTTGCATTTCAGCGATGTTAAGGTTTCTATAATGTCCTCATTGGAAGTTGTGCCAGCCGTGTCCCGGGTTTCCTTGTGCACCGGAGAGAATATGGGTGGCACTCAGTGTGCCTTCATGGTGTGGTAATTGTTGTGCCCAGAAAGTCTTTGATTGCCCTACGGTTTGTGAATTTTCTATTACTAATACCTTAAAAACAACCCTTTTTCGTGGGTGATGGGAATCATTGGATAGATCGAAGAAGAAAAAGGAAGGAGGCGGCGACAAATAAAAGTAATTAAACCACTTATATACGTTTGCAATGCAACTCTTTTAGCTTCTTTCTTTATCTGATTTTAAAGGAAAAATGCTAAATGCTCTGTAATATCCTATATTGCATCTATCATTGCCATCTTGTTAATTTTGTTTGTTTTGAGTGCGTTGCTTTGTAGCGACGACTACTGCCCCAAAAGAACTGGTGCACTTCACTTGGTTTATGGTGGTAAGGAGCACAAACACTGAACCAAGTCGAATAATGCTTTTTCACCTTTTTGTTGTCGTCCTTTTGTTAGCTGTGATAACTTCTTTTTTGTACGTGGCGTTTTTTTGCGTATCAAAGCCTATCGTCACGTGCTTGGAGTGCTCCGGGGAGTAGAGCTTTTCCCTTTTTCCGTTTCTTTTTCCTTTTTCTTTTGTTTAGTACTTGTGTCGAAGACTCTTTACCTTTTCAGATTCCCATAGGATGAGCCTTCACATGATGCAGCCGAGTGCAGAGGGTAAAGTGGTAGCACAGAGCCCTCTTACTCAGGGCCTCATGTGGCCCCACATCATAATGGTTGAGGTTTGTTGCCAAATGTTACTGCCTACTGGTACTTTTTCTATTTTTAAAAGCGTAAAGCGGCCTTATAACAACAGTGTAGGGTGGAGCGGCAGCGTGTCGGACATTGCCTTGAGAGCGCGTTTTCTGCCGGTGTTGGGACTAAACTGCATTATTAATTTTTTTGATTTAAATAGGTTGAAACGTTTTTACTGCATTTTCTTTTCTTTTGTTGCCTGGAGTTGCTACTGGTGCCTCAATCATGGGATGATAACTCTCAGTCTTTATGTTTACCGGTTTCTACAGTGTAACCTGCACTTTACCATTTCATTTCTGTTACTTAACCTTTTCTTTTCTTTTCCTTTTTTTTTGTTTTTTTGAGGCCCTACTTTTATTATTATTATTATTCCGGAGTTGCGGTTCGTAGTTCGTAGTTCACATTATCCCCGCAAGTGTTTTCTTCTTTTTAGCTTTTCGTCTGTTCCCTTCTACAAGCCAACGGTAAGCGATGTCTCGACCACAAGGTGAGAAGGATGAATTTGAAGACTGGGAAGACGTCGATGAACAGGCCGATGAGGAAGAAGAAGACACAACAATAAACAATTCTGATGTGGTAATGAGATACAAGAAAGCGGCGGTGTGGTGTAACGAGACGTTGCAAGTGCTGATCGATGCCATCAAGCCTGGTGCGAAAGTGTCTGAACTATGCAAGTTGGGTGACGAGACAATCGTGAAGAAACTGAGGTCGATGTTTAGGGGTGCAGAGAAGGGTATTGCCTTCCCAACCTGCATTTTCTGAACAACTGTGTGGCACACAACTGCCCTTCTCCCGAGGAGGCTTGTGGGGAGATCAAATATGGGGATGTGGTGCACATTGATTTGGGCATCCACATCGACGGGTATTGCGCTCAGGTGGCCCACACCGTGCAGGTCACGGATAACAACGAGCTTGGTGCGGATGAGAAAGCAGCAAAAGTCATCACTGCGGCGTACAATATCCTTAACACCGCTGTGCGAAAGATGCGTCCCGGCACCACCGTGTACGAGGTCACGGAGGTGATTGAGAAGGCTGCGGCGCATTATGGCGTCAACCCTGTCGAGGGTGTGCTTTCGCATATGATTAAGCGGTACATCGTTGATAGCTTCCGCTGCATTCCACAGAAAAAGGTAGCGGAGCATCTTGTCCACGATTATACGCTAGAAGCCGGGCAGGTGTGGACTTTGGATATTGTGATGAGCTCTGGCAAGGGCAAGCTTAAGGAGCGGGAGGTTCGACCTTCAATCTTCAAGGTAGCCCTTGACAGCAAGTACACAATGAAGATGGAATCGGCTCGCGAGCTTCAGCGGGAAATTGAGGCGAAGTATGGGACGTTTCCATTCGCCGCCCATAAGTTAGAGACGAAGAAGGCTCGTCTTGGACTGTCGGAGATGCTTAAACATAATGCTGTTGTCCCGTACCCTGTGCTTTTCGAGAGGGATGACGAGGTGGTTGGGCACTTTAAGGTAACGCTGCTCATAACAAAGAAGAAAATCGAAGTTGTTACTGGTTTGAAGATGCAGAAGGCACCGGAACTCCCCGCGTTACACGGATGAGTTACTGTTGACAACGAGCAAGCTTCCCTTTTCACTGGAAAAGAAGCGCAAGGGACTAGGGTGTAAGTAGAGTAAGCATAGGGATGTACCCGGCAGATGGTTTCATTATTTTGGACAAGATAATATGGAGAGCGATATTAATGAAGAAACGAGTAGCTGCTAAGACGGAAAAGCCACATATGTTGAGAAAAGCTCCCGTGCACCATCCATTTTTCGTTTTCGTTTTCCTTTTTTCACTCTTTTTCACTTACCGTCCGGCTAAAGTAAAAGGAAATGTGTGACACGTGGGTGGCTGGGTGGTGAGGTGAAAGGGTATCGGAGGCGTCATAGGCCATTGAAGAACTGCCTGTGAAGAAGACGAGTAGTTTGGAGGAAATTAAACAAGGGAGAGATGTGGTTACTAATTATTGGGGCAGCTGCGAATAATTTAATCTTAATTGACCAAAAAGAAATCGCATGGTGGCTTTTTACAGCCTCTTTTCACAATAGCTGTTGTACGGGCTTCGCTTACAGCGTTGAACCGTGGTCTAACTATGGCGCCTCAACACTTCCTGGCCTTTGTCATCGACCTTCTTTGTTGACGTTTTCTTCTTCTCCTTCCGTTCTATTCATTGTGTTCGACGCTGCGTACGCAACAACATGTTAAGCGGGGATTTTTACAAACATTTTTAAGGCCACTGTGACGGTTTTAAGGCGACTAAGGAGTCAATTAGGGTTGGACAGAAATACGTAGGTTGTGGGGGTGTTAGAAGTTGTGTTCAGGGCACTGTGAAGCAGGTTAATCTGCCAATACAAACAAGAGAGAGAAGAGAGGTTGAAGGAACGTAAGATAAAATGCCCGGAAGTTTGTGCTCTATAGACGTGAAAGAGTTGGATCAAGTAACGATTGGTAAGAAGCTTGGTAGCGGAAGTTTCGGCTCAGTCTATGTTGGCATACTTCCAAGTGGGAAGTTCGTCGCGGGTGAAAGAGCTGGAGCTGACAGAGGACTCTCCCCACTAGGAGGTGGAGGTTCACAAGAAATTGGCACACAAAAATATTATACGTTATATTCACAGCCGCATTGACCATGAAGCACACCCAAGCGCCTGTTCTTGTACTCGAATTCGTCACAGGCGGTCTGTCTCGTCCCTCATGAAAACCCTACCAAAATGGCATTTACCATAACCCCGTGGTTCGTGTGTACGCGCGCCAGATGTTTCTGGCCTTGAATACTTGCACCAAAATAAGGTAGCCCACCGAGATATAAAGGGAGACAACTTGCTAATATCAATGGACACTGGCATAGCTAAGCTCGCTGACTTTGACCAGGCAAAAGGTCATGACAACGCATGGAACATTGCGCAAGGCGGCGACGTCCACCCTCGCAGGGACCCCATACTGGATGGCACCAGAGGTTATCACTGATGAGAGCGGCTACGATCCGTTCAAGGCTGACATATGGTCCGCTGGGTGTACAGTGGCTGAGATGATCACCGGCCGCGCACCGTGGACGCCAATGGCGAATGTTATGCACATCATGAATAAGCTCGCCATGTCGACGGGCTGGCCTGATGCCATACCGAAGGACCCTGTTGCTTTAGGATCGCTGGAGGCATGCGACTTCCTGGACTTGTGCTTTTCGCCGCAATGTTGCCGAGCGCCCAACGGCCACAGCGTTGCTGGAGCACCCATTCTTGAAAGTGTAGTGCGGTGTAACACTGAGGTGTAGTATGCATTTGCGACGGGAAAAATGTAAGCGGTTGAAGAGAATTGGTTTCTTCATTTTGTGTGATATAATCCATTTCATCCCTCATAAGGCATGGATTAGTTCGGGGGGTGAAAGGGAGTATTTGGAGGTATGAAAGGGTTAGGGTATTTGGTCGGTGAATCGATTGTTCCGAACTAAAGATATGAAGCCAGTGTGTGTATGTGTGTGGAGTAATATGAAAAAAAAAGCAAAAAGGGAGGAGAGAGTAATAACCAATGAACTATAACTATGGAGGCGGAGGGGAAAGTGTTGGAGTTAGGGAAGTGCCACTTGCGTATGTCACCGCACCACAGCGGGAGGGCATGGTGATGCTGTGTTGCTGCTTGAGAGGGTGCAGTAGAGGTGTGTTTGTTTGGGAGCGGCGGGATGGAAGTGAAAGGACAAAAAAAAAATTATTAGTGATGTTGCGGTAGTTGTTGCTTCCCACTTCGCTTGGGCGATTACCCATTTTTCCTCTGCTGTAGTGATATGCATGCAGCTAAGGTTTGTGTAATTTTCTCGTTTTTTGGATTGCTGCCTTCTTCAAACTGTACCCCCGACCAGTGAGAGGATGTGACCTCCATTTTGGCGGCGAGTACAGACCATTGGGTGCAAAGCAAAATTACATAATCTTTAACACACATTTCACTAACCATGGCCGCGTGTTATGGGGCGCCAACGCCAGTGGTTGACGTTGTAGAGGGATGGGCTGGCTTTCCCCATTGTAATGAGGAAGCTTTCCTTGTTTGAATGCAAGGACATATGATGTGGGATATTGGAGCAATTCCTTTTCATTTTTTTCGTTGTTAAAAAAAGAAATTCTATCTGTTGTCACGCCTCTCTGTTGATGAGTAACAACAAGTTTTTTTCTTTTTGTTTCATTTTATTTTTCTTTTGCTTTTCCTTCGTTTCACTAGTTGCGTCTGCTTTCTTTGTTTCGCTGTTGTTTGCAGACCTTTTGGTGCCGAGTGAGCCGCCACTTTTTCACCCCCTTTCCACTCGCTCGTTCACTTTTTTGTGCCTGTTTGCCGTTTTCCACGCTGTGTTCCGTGTGGAGTAGTGGGCTGTCCCGCTGCAGTAGCCGTGGCACTGGCTGCTGAAGTCGACGCGTTTTTCTCCGTGGGAACGGGACGAGTTAAAAGGGGATGCGGCGCTCATGCCTCTGAGTGACATCCTATACGTATTTGAGCTAATAAGCAAAGAGGGAGAAGAGTAATGAAGCGGAAAACACTAATGAAGAAGAAAAGGGAAATGGCCTCCTTCTCTTTGTTTTCTTCGCTTTGTATACTCTTTTCGTACCTCACGGGACCAGTAGGTCACCATTAAACTTGTGTGCTTCTCTTTGTCGATCTTTGCATGACCACACTGCGCTGTTCCTGCTGTGGGGTTCCTTTTCTCACACAACGTCTTTTTATTCAAACACCAACTGCAGCAACTTGAGCGTAGGAGCGTAGAGAGCACTGGGGTTGCCTTGTTTCGATCCTCTTTGGAGATTTTTTGCTTGCCGCGGCTTTTGAGATGAGTTCAGTTGAGACGGAGCTGGCTGCACACCGTGGCGTCCCAATCACAGGCGTCACACACGTGGAATAAATACATTATTCATAACGACTCCGTCGCCGGGCGTGGTGCGTGGAGTGTAGTGAAGCGGTGTTCTCTATTGAGCCGTATGAACCTCCATCGTTTCAGCGGGGCATGAAGGTTGTTGTAAAAATTATACAGAAGGAGTATCTTCTTTCTCTAACTAAAGGGAACGTGGAGCGAGCCATGGCGGAGGTGAAACGTGAGATTGATGTGCTGCGGCACATTCCTTCGCACGATAATGTTGTTACATTTTTAGAGTACATTGAAACTGAAGAGGAGTTCCTTTTGTTCTTCGAGGAAGTTCAGTGTGGTGATTTATGTGAAATTATTCTTCAGGCGCCCGAGGGAAAACTATCTGAGGAGACCTCAAAAATTTATACGTACCAGATTATAAAGGCAGTTTTACACTGCCACATCCACGATGTAATTCACCGAGATATTAAACCGGAGAACCTACTAGTTAGCGATGACGATAACATTAAGCTGACGGACTTTGGCCTCGCTAAGCGCTCAAAGGGGATATGCACATCCGTCGAGGCGCGTGATGTCTTAGATCCCGTTAGTTTATGCATGCAGTACCCAGGCGCTGAGCGGCTTATTGGTAAGCGTATTATTTGCTCAGACGTTATCGGCACCCCTCGCTATGGTCCACCAGAGATGTTCTACGCTAAATTTACACAAACACACTACGATGGTTTTAAGGCAGACACCTGGTCAGTTGGGGTTGTAACTTACATCATGCTTTCTGGAAGTTTTCCTTACTCCGCGGCTGCACACGCTCCTGAGAAGGAAGTTTTTCGCTTTATAATGGATACAACACTTCCGGAGCCGCAGGGGATATCCCCTATTGCTTTTGATTTCATTCAGAGGCTGCTGAACAAGGATCCTCAGAAGCGAATGTCTCTCTACGATGCCCTCGGACACCAGTGGCTGGAGGGCGTGGCTACCCTGCGTCAGTCCGTTCTAGCGCCTATGATACTCGAGACACTCCCCACTCCTGAGGTGGTGCAGGCTTGCCGGATGTTCAACAAGGAGGCGCAGGCGTTGCACCAGTGCATTGTCCTATTGCAGCGTGAGAACGGAGGCTCCGCGATGCGCAGGAGCGGCGCGAGGAGAGCCGAGCAGCACGTGAGAAGGAAGGCCGGCGCACGAGTACTCCACGACGAGCTGAAACCCCTTCCATGTCCTCTCGCACGACAGGGGTGCGCACGCCAGGGACGTCGAGTGCGCTGCGCGTAACGTCCCCCGCACGAACAGGCATGCGCCCGGGGCGTAGTAGCGTCACCGAAGTTTCCAATAGCTCCATGCCACGTCCAGGGACTAGCAGATTGACCACGCGTAGTCCGCTTGCGAGAAGTGCGGCAAGCACTGTTCGGCGTGGAACCCCTGTTCGTGTGACAACGACTTCACGGGTGCGCACCAGTGGTTCCACGCCGCTGCGGAGTGGCACACCGTCGAGGACGACAACGACTGGCCGGAGTACATCAGCGGTGCGTGGTGGCACTGCTCGACTCACCAACAGCATGCTGCCCGTCAGCCAGACGCCGGGACGCACCAGCACGCCAGGGCGTCTCGGTGCACGCTCGACCACACCCGGCAGATCGGCGGTAGTTAGCCAAGTTAGTTCCTCAAAGGATTTGCACATAGGTGACATTGTCACATACAAGGGTTACCGCGCAGCTGTCCGTTTTAATGGTCCCACTGCTTTTTGGTGCTGGCATTTGGATAGGTTTGGAGATGTTTGAGGAAATGAGGGCACAAACGATGGCTCCTCATTTATTGATAAGAAACAATATTTTACGTGCCCAAAAGGGAAAGGTGTGTTCGTCCGTGCATCGCAAGTGAAGAAAGTTTAGCACTTTCTTTTCATATTTTTTTATCCAGGTTCTCACATTGTCTCGATATTGACGATTAGAACGAGATAGCCATGGATAAAGAAAATATAACGGGAGGAACCAGGGGTGTAAGGAGGACCACTGATTCAGTGGGAGGATAACATCTAAGGATATACGTGAAAATGGCGAAAAGGAAAGTCAAACCTGCTTGCAAAATTCCGTACGCATGACTAAGTAGATGGCGCAGAACATTACATATTTATTATTACTTTTTTTCTTGTTTTTCCTTTTCGGTCGCCTGTAGACGACTAGTGCATGTGATAGAGTGGAGGGGGCTCGTGGAAAGTATCTAGAGGGTTGAGGTGGCGAGTTCTTCAGCGATACCCGTACAGCACTGAGCTGCGCGGGATATGCCATCGCCTTTTTCCCCAATCAAGGAAAGGTGATAATACAGAGAGAGAGGAGGGAGGAAGAAATTAGAAGGGAGCGGTGTCTTTTTTTTGCTTCTCACCAATGGTGGCGTGGCCACGACGGCCACCCGGCACGTACACTTTTTACCGTTGGGAATTTTGTGTTTAGATCGGTGTCCCACGCTAAGTACGGATTTATTATTTCCACCCCCAGAACACGGTCTACCTGTACCGTTTTAAGTGCAAGGTTTGTGTCGAT
>NHOR01000210.1:0-17062 GCA_002287245.1 Trypanosoma congolense | reverse complement strand
TAACGATCACACATGATTTCCCCAAACAAAACTACACAAAACAGTGGAGGAGGAGGAAGAAAACAGCCAGTGAAGGAAGGACCTTCCCACCCGAGTAACTTGAGGAGGAGACCTTCTTATTTTCAACTCCACGAGGGAGAAATACCGCAAAAAAAAGAAACACATTGAGGTCACCGAGGTGCTTCCGCTTCCAACTACACCGTACGCAACTTTTGGTGGATATGGCAAACGATGAACACAACATAAAAATGGAAAAGCATAAGACCCAAGGATGGCGCAGTACACAAAAGAAAGAAATAAGAAGTGTAGAAAAACGCGGCGACAAAACAAAGAGTATGAACTAAACAGAGACATAAAGAGCAATGGGAAGTTTACTTTGTTCCACTTTTCAGGACGCGTTAATTGCACGAGGATTCGCGTTTCTACTCATTAATCCTCGTAGACAGGACGCTTGGGTGCCACGTCTCCCAATCCGGTGCCGCTCCCTGCTGGCACACGCCTTGAGCAGCCACTTGCACACCCGGCATGCAAACAGTCCCCTCGCATTCGGCCGCGTCCTTTGGAGGATCGCGGATGCCCAAGCCCTCCTCCACCACAGCAGCTCACATTCCTCAGTGCGCTGGGAGTGTCTTTAGCTACTGCAATCTCCACCACAGGCACGCCGCAAATGGAGTGAATGAGACTGTTCTTCGCCTGTACACACACGCCATTTAATCGCACGCAACAGCTCCTCCTCAATTGGAACATAAATTTCCTTCCCTTTCCATGGCATGCTTGGCATTCTCGTGCGTGATTGTGCGTGTCACCAGTTTGGTCACGAAATCCTCGGCTTCCCTCTCCGTGTCGGCCAGCCTCACCACTCCTGCTGCACGGAGACAGGCCTTCCATTCGCGAATAGTCTCCATGCCCTTGCTGAGCTCATTGGGGATTCCCCGCGACTCTCCCATTCAGCCACTCTCAAAATCCTGCACGAGTGCTGCAGTCCCTTCCCATTACAGCGCTCACTACCATTCCCAAGCGTTGCTATCATCGCCACATGCACCTCAATACGCACATCGCTCCTCCCACCACAGACATGAAAGGGCACGTGCAGGGGAAAAAATTATGATGTGGGCCCCGGTGGCTAATGGGGTCCTAAGGGCGACTACACCTCTTAAGTCCTCCCACGGAAATGTAAAGCGGGAGAGCCACTATCAAATAACTTGGAATGCAACACAATTAACAGTGGGCGTCCCACATCTCATACCCACCACGAGGTCCGTGGCCACAGGCAAGCACGCCGAGTTGTGAGCCACTGCCATTTGGTGTTGTGTTACGTGAAGTGTAACAGCAGCATTACCAGCAGCAGGAACCTTCAGCATCCGGAGTGACAAATGTCAACCAAACTTCATCAACTCATGTGGAAGTCCACACACACACCACCGTTACCAACACAGTCGGCATTCGGAGATTACTCCACCGCCACAAACACGCGGACTCCCCGGTCCCTCACTTCCCACACGCCTTCAGCCGGCCACCCACGGAACCTCGAGTGGAGGAGCGGAGGTGGCGGAGTGAGAACAATTCATCCGCCCTGCCTGTGGGCATGAGGAGGAGCAGTGAAAATAAACCAGCTCAAAGCGGCCGCAGCAATATTATCAAAAGAGAAAACACCTGCAATCCAATCAGCAGCAGCCAAATATGGAATAGAAATAAGCCACACCGGAGACAACAGTAATCACAACGCTGCCATCCTCCACAACATCCCAAGCACAACGCGGTCCTCCATCTTCGGCATGACACCTTGCGAAATAATCGAGAGTGATTGAAAGGGAGCTGGGAATAAAGCAGGTAATCGCGTTCAGCTGAGAAAGGACAACACCATCTCACCATCTCACCCACGTGCAGCATTTCACTCAATTGCACTATTTGGACCGAATGGCACAATTGCTCAAAACAGAGCACCTTCCTGATGTTTGCGGCAGACCGCTCATTGCAGCGTCAAGGTCCAGCACCCACCAATTGGTATGATCTGTCAGGCACATTTATTCCTTTCCACAATATGCGAAGCGCCGTGCCATCGAGCACATGTGGAGACTAATGTGAGGCAAATGCGATTGCAGCTCGAGGGCCTCATAACAAGAAATTTGGCTCAGCGCAAGTTTGCTCTCGGAAGTGTGGCTGTTATGTGCTCCGCGGCTGATTACCCCGACTGAAGGGATCCCACCGATGTCACGTGCAGCCCGCCAGACACGAGGGGTTTGGGGTGACTTCAACGGGTGAACTGCCACGGCCACAAGGCGGGGCTCCGTGCCGCAATGGCGGACACTCCCTCCGCACCAACGTGTAAGACGCGGCCACCACTCACCGGCGAAACAGGCAGGCTCCATTTCCAAAACTGAGTCCCACACTGCCATGGCATCAGGGCGTGGTGCGTGTGAGTGCAATTCCTTCTGCTCGCCAGCGTGGGGTCATTATTTCAACCGCTAATCCGCACAATGAAGAAAAAGAGAAGGCAAAAAGAATGCCTAGTCCGAAATTAATTGCCCGATGCCGCCACTTCAAACTTCCAGCCGGTGCGAGAGAAGCAACTCGGCGCCCCCGTTTGCAGGCGGCCCTTTCGAAGTCAAAGTCGGATGGAACCGGCTGCGCTTCGCCAAAAGGGCAATAAAGCGGCCGCCACAGCAGCCACCCAACGCTAGGGACATTCAGCCACGCATCTCAACAAAGCCCTAACGAGAAAAGAAAGGAAAGGAATGAGAGTGCTGAGGGAAGAGAGCCCTATTCGAATGAAGTGACAGCACTAACCGCTGTGCCACAACGCAGCTGCTCCAACACGAACACACGCACACATAATGTCAATTACTACTATGGGAATATATATCGCACACAGCCCAACACGTGAGGGGTAAACAAAACAATGAGTGAAAGTAACGATATTGCAGGCGAGAGTTAACTCAAGCCGCCACAAGGAGGATAGGCCTAAATGGTGAGGGCGTGCCGTGCCATGGCCACCGCATGCATGGCACACACACAATGAAATAATGAGAAGGAAATAAAAAATAAAAGTAACAAATATCTGAATGAATAAAACAGCAGGAATAAAAGGGACACAATGCACCTTGCAAACAGTTTGCTCACCGCGCGCCGTGCAGCAATGCGTGCCGCTGTGGTAGTGTGTGGACATGTGAGACGCCTCACACTTCACTGGCTGCTTTCACTGCTCTCCCGCAGGTGCCACACTAAAAATGAAAGGGAAAAATGGAAACAACAAATTAGGAACACACCACCGCACAGGAGGGAAACAATGGAAATATGAGGAAATCACAATGGGAGTCGGAACACATATTCATTCATTCATTCACTACCAACACCAGCCCCTGTGTTGTTGCTTTTTTGGCGTGGCGCAAGTCTCAAACAGTAGCGGTAACGTCCTCCACCCTTCTCCTTTTTATGCGAGTCTCTATAGCAACAGGAGCGCCGGCCTCCTCTATTAACTCAGCGCCATATATATCTTTGAAAAGTAGCTTGGCAATTGGGGCATCCAGTTTCACACGAAACTGATGGATGCCGCTCCAGAACCGCTCATTGCCTGCATCATTAGCCACACCACTGCGGGCACAGCGCTGCCTGCCGGTGAGTGTCGTGCTGTCTGCGTGCTGAACATAAATTATTTCGTAGCTGAGGCGGCTCTCCATTTCTTTCCAATTGGTGAAGGACCTCGGCCATGCGCTTTGCGAATGCTTCCACTTTGCTGGTCGTGGTGTGGTGATCTCTTGCTCTGGTCACTTGGATCAGCACAATAGTTTGGGTGGGGGCCGCCGCTCCTTCGGTAAACGAAACTCCCTCGCCCACCGAATCCACCAGGAAAAAGCCATCCACGACGGGAAAGTTCACAGACGTAGAGCTGTAGAGTTTGTCCGGCTGAAGCGAAAGGTCTTGATCTCCATCATCGAAACCACCTCTTCTTGAGGGCACGCGGCCCAGGCACTCACTCGGGCAAGCACTGAAGTGCGGGACTCCTCCGTCTCACCTTCCCGTGGGGAGGTACTTCAGGTGCCGTACATCACATCCGACACACTCCGAATCAGAAAGGCCAGGATGCCCGCTTCCTCAAGGGCGTGCGCTCCATGCTCTGCAGCCGTACATAATGCACTGTACGACACCCTAGTGTTGCAGAAGTGTTGTATTACTATTATGTTAAGTTGCGTCCGTATATGTGATGATACGGTTTGGTTTCTGCACGCGTCCCCCTCGTCCCCTAAAGTGCGGACCAGCATCACGATTTTATGGGTTGTGTTATCTCCTGGCCACTCCTTCTCGTTTCTCAGCCTCCTCATGAAATTGCCCAAATCGTCATAATTCAAAGTCTTAACAGCACCACACATCACGCGGACGCGTGCATTGAACACACCATCACTCCTCAGGACATATCGTGGCACCGGGCCCACCTTGTAAATACGGTTCCTCAGCACTCCCCCAGTCCTCAATATGGTGCTCGGGCGTTTCCTGAGCCTGAGACTATCCGACCCCAGCTTCTTCCTCTCCCATATGAGTACAGCCTTGAACTCAGCATACTCGTAACAGTCGACGTATATGGGCAACGCTTCGCCGAGACGATCTGCACTCCACCGCTCATAATTACTACTCTTCGGAGATGTGAGCAGAACAGCACCCCACTCGTCCGGCAGACTGTGAATACTGTTATGACCCCCACACATGTCATATATTATATAACCCTTCACACCTTTTCTTACCATCTCGTTAACTCTCCTCAATGCGACCGTTTGCTCCGCAAAATACACAACCCTCCTCTCCTCGCGGTGGAAAATATACGCCCTCTCCTTCATAAAGTAAGCCACCACCTTCAGGTTCTCTGACCGGTAGTGCAGCATTTGGTAGAGCAGCAGGGAGCCGGTGGCAAACGATTTGCCTATTCCGGGCGTGCCAATCACAGTAAAGTTGCTCGGATATTCACTAAGTCTACTTACAAACCACTTGTCAAGGCCCTTTCTTCACAATGTGCCACACTCGCAGATTACTCCTGCGTATGTAGGCGTCACACACCGCATTGTAGCCTGTCAGCGATTCCGCTTCCTTCTTTTGTTTCTTATTTACACCGAATAATCCGTACGGCCATCCCTTCACTGACGAGAGAACCGCCACCACAAGTTTCCCCTTCACACCCGGCACCACATCGCCTTCCACGGCTCTGCGGGATCATACAGGGCATCCGCCTGCTTCTCGGACCATAAGTGTGGCTGCTCTCCCTCACTAACAGGCACCACGCCCATCCCAAAGCCACTCCTCCCCGTACTTATCGCTCATTACAACATAACTCCATCTCGCGTAGTAGACGGCGTCGTACGCGCCGTCTACAACCTCGACCCTTCATTGGCGAGGGCTTCCACCCTCGCCTCCAACTTATTAACACTATTACCAATATGTTTTATTTCCTGTTTCATCGCATCCATTTCCTCCTTTAATTCTTGTTTCATCGCATCCATTTTAGCCATAAGCTGCATAAGCCCATCGCCAGATATCGCTGGTCCTACAGCAGCCGTCACTTGATCGCGTGCGGGACCCTGCACAACAGGAGCAACGGCCTCTTCTTCCATCTCATCCTCGTCCGTCTAACTCCCCTTCTCGCCATTTATATAAGCCGCTTGTGTTTATTTTATACTTTCAGTGCCATGCGTACAATCGGAGAGTGAAGGAAATGAAAGGGAGGGCGAGTGAGCAGTGGCACAAACACACAGGCAACGTACAGCAATAAAGCACACACACATTCAAGAGGGAATAAACATCCCTTCAATGGGAATTATGGATTATATGAGAAAGTGGCAGACCAATGCCACGCGTGGAGAGTGTTAAGCCACACCGCGTCACGCACTCGAGCGCAATGGGCTTCCCTCTCACATCAGTGCTCTGAAGGTGCGGCTGTGCAGCAATATGAAAAGTGCCTGTCACAAATGGGCCGCACTCGCACTGTCACATCACACGCACGCATGGCCCTCACTCCTCAGCTCACTGCCACATTACACCACTGGAGGCAGCATTCGTTGCAGGGGCGTGCGGCCAAAGTCAGCTGGCATCATGCATCCCTCCCTGCTACCAACACTGCACATGCCATTCTCAGCTGCGTTCTCCATCCAAATGCTCACAGGAATAAGTCACGGAGCAGTTGCACGGCCAGCAGTTCAACACTCAAACAAATCGCATCCCGATTTGTTAAGGTGCAATGGCCATTTCTCACAGTCACACAGCACAGCTCACCTTCAGGCACTCATGCAAGGCCACTTCACTCATTGAGGAAATCAAAGCCCTCTGAAGTGAAGGCAGCACTGAGGCAATATGGTCCATTTGATATCGCAGTGCTGCTTCGAGTGTGTGCTGCGACCACCTCACGTGGCTGCCCTCACACTGCGAAGTCACTCCATGACGCAGGCAGCCATGCACACCAATGACATGCAACGGTGTTCAGCCCACGGAGGGTCAGTGCTCCTCCCAACTCCAATCAATCAAGTGGCTCCACCGCATCCCCCTCGCTCCCACCACTGTCACTTGCTTTCATAATTCTTTCACCCCAACGCATGGGCACCGTGCCTACACAAAACTGATCTCATGCCAGTCAACCGGTTGCTGGAAGACATTCCACTGAGCGCAGCACAATGGGGCACTGCAGAGAGCAACACATTTCCCACGCTGCCGCCTGAATGCCAATGAAAGCACAATTCCCTCGTGAGACACACGAAGGATAATACACTCCCCGTGCACTCAACACATTGCTGGCATTGGGAATTCCAGTGCTGTTATTTTGCCTTCAGCTCTCGTGTGCTGCTT
This sequence comes from Trypanosoma congolense, assembly GCA_002287245.1. Lineage (NCBI taxonomy): Eukaryota > Euglenozoa > Kinetoplastea > Trypanosomatida > Trypanosomatidae > Trypanosoma > Trypanosoma congolense. Next base: position 10,240 of record NHOR01000210.1, on the reverse strand, counting down.
CAGCTCCATCCTGCGCTCCACAGTGCACGCCCCCACTCCTCACTCATCGCAGCCTCCCTTCAATCGCATTGGGAGATCCTCCAGCCACACTGCCACACAAACCGCTCTCACCGCATAGTTCCACTTCACTGAGAGTTATTCCACTCCGTCCTCAAACGAACACACACACACACGAGCACACAAGTGAGCCCCAATGACACTCACAGCAAACATCACCCGCTGATACCAAAAGCGAGGCTGCAGGCCGCACACCAACGGCACGTGAGGCCACACAAACATGCAGGGATTATATGCAACCCGGGCAGCAAATCATATGCACTAATGCTGGAAATAATGAAACTCACTTCCAATGCATATCTCAACATCCCAACACGCCTGCCCCATGCCGGGGTCAGAAACCTCAATGCGGGCAACAACTGCTGCATGCTTTCGGTCTCCATCACGTGCCCCGAGTGCTCGGATGCGCATGGTGCAGGGCAGTGGTGGTAACACCGGCATGCGGAAACACGAGGGGTAACTGCACTTCAGCCTTCTATTTTATCCCTTCCAGTGGCAGCACGGCGTCACAGCAGTCCCCTCACTGCTTGGCGGCGTATCGCAACGGAGAGCGGTGTGACACTTCCCACCATACGCACGTGGCAGCAACACCACATTACTCCTCAAGCCTACAATGGTTGAAATGTGCCACAGTCGCATGCCCAGGAGCCATTAACGGTTCCCTCACACCTCCGCACATTCGCTCAACATTATTTGCCTAACTGGACACTGCGCTCCATCACCTTCCCCGCATGAACTGCGCGCAGTGACCGCAAACAAATAAATGGTTTGTGGCATGGCAAGCACACACAGTTTGACGTGCTCAGTTATTTCCGCAAAGCATAATAAAAGAAAATATCATCGCAGCTCAGCTTCATTTCCATTGCATGGACACGTGTAAGGCCACTCCACCACACACCTCGGAATGTCGTAAGGTCATTGCATTCACGCATTGGGTCACACACGCTCCACTGAAACACACCACAACTCATTTCATTCCTTCCCTCCCTCTCACGCATGGTCTCGCACTTCCCTCGCTTCATTGGCCGTGGCGGGTGTTACGATCCTTCAAAGCTTCCCACTCGCACGCCTCTCCAATTACAACAAAAGAGAAATGGCTTCACACCTCTTGTCACAACCGCACATCCATTGGGCCCTATCGCCGCATCTCCCGTTTGAGCACCTCCAGCGCCCTCACGCCTCCGCCACGCCAGTCGCACTCGGCGGTGCTCGCGGGGCCGGGGTGGCAAATATATTTGGGGCGCACGTTTATATTCCACGGAGTTACAAAATGAATTGGGAAATGCTCGCCATTATTTAAGCGGTGTCATCGCGCTAACCACACGGTTCCAATTCCCTCCATGGAGCCTCATTTAATTTTAACAGAAGCTTCACTCATTCAAAGCGGTTGCCAGCCACACGTCAGCGGTTTGGCGTCATGTTGGCACGTCATGATTTTGTTTTGTTTTATTCAAACCAATCAGGAAAGTTCAAACCATTCCAATACAAAACTGAGCCCCTAATGGTCAGCGCTCTCTTTCCCATTTATTGCACCTGCGCGATCTGTTGGTGTGCATTCACGCTGGGTTGCACATTTCGTTATAACGTTGTGGGGAGTTTCTTCCCGCTGACTTCCAATGTCCTCACGGGCGCTTGCTTCATCCTCACTGACAGTCCTCCAAACAAACTCACAAATATCAAGCAGCAGCAACAAATGTCGCCCGCACGGCAGTCATATTTCCGTCCCATTCACACGAGCCCATCCATTTCGTTATGCCCCACACTCACAGCTGCCAGTCAAGTTGTTGCTGCCGATGGACGGCTCTACAATGCGCCTCGACAAATGGTGCGTGGCTCTCACATTTCCTTAGCGAGGCTAAAACTGACGCATATCATTGAACACTCAGCTCGCTTGTCAAAAGCCTTTCCATTCACCACTTCAGGAACATTCAGTGGAAGTCACACACACACACAACATACGCAGCCATCAGGATGCCACACGCGCACCAATGGATGCGGCCACAAGGTCTCACGCATTTGCTTCCCGGCGACACCATCGGCTCCCAACACATCACATGCCACAGCCACCTGAGAGACTCATCGGGGCACATCAAACACATGAGCACACGATGTGGCGCCGTACGCATAATCAGGTGCCACACTCCTCATTAGTAACGGAGCACCCGGGCTCAAATACCTCATTTCCACTTCCCTCTGCCCGACAAGGCAAATTCACCGCGTCCCAACACAGCACGGCACGGCCACGAGGAAAAGCAATGGAGAGCGCATTAAGTAAACCCTTCCTGGCAGTCACTTGACAGGCCACAGCAAGGGAAGCTGCTCAGAGGGGTTTGATGCTCCTCCGTGTGCTCTGCCCCAGTCCTCTCAACTCATTATGCCCTCCATTGACTTCTCACACAAATGCCATCCAGCGGGTTGCCTCCACAGCGGCATAACCATCGCGTTGTGATATGCTCCCATGGGTGACACCCCACCGATGGCTCATGCCCTCCACCAAACAGCCTGAGGGAACGTGGCCACTTTCCTCATGCCTGGGACTGTGACGCTGCTTAACAAATGCAGTGCGGAGTACCACAGCCTACCGCACAGGTTGGGTCGGTGTAAACAAGTGACGGGAGCTTGGCATGAGAGCCCGTACCAGTGCTCTGCTCATAAGCGCCCTCTCCAGCTTCAGCGCACTGTTCCTCATGTGCCTGCATCATTTGCCAAGGACGCGCCGCTTCTCACAGGCGGGTTGCTTCAGTGGGGGCCCACGTGGCATGCCTCGTAGCGCTTTCCTCGACCTACCGCACCTCACGCATCCGATACCTGCAGCACACACGCTCCAGTTCCCGCTTGAACACGGCAAGCTCATGTGCCGGCCACTCTCTCCTCTCCTCCCCTCCTTTCTGCAGCCGCTCCTCAGCCGCATCCAGCGCTGCCATGCACGGCGGGTCCTCCGGGAGTGTAGCGCCCCCGTGTCTCCCAATCCGGTGCCGCTCCCTGTGGCACACGCTTTGAGCAGCCACTTGCACACCCGGCATGCAAACAGTCCCTCGCATTCGGGCGCGCCCTTTGAGGATCGCGGATGCCCAAGTCCTCACCGCCACCGCAGCTCACATTCCTCAGTGCTCTGGGAGTGTCTTTAGCTACTGCAATCTCCACCACAGGCACGCCGCAAATGAAGTGAATGAGACTGTTTTCGCCTGCACACACGCCATTTAGTCGCACGCAACAGCTCCTCCTCAATTGGAACATAAATTTCTTCCTTTCCATGGCATGTTTGGCATTCTCGTGCGTGATTGTGCGTTCACCAGTTTGGTCACGAAATCTCGGCTTCCCTTCCGTGTCGGCCAGCCTCACCACCTCTGCTGCACGGAGACAGGCCTTCCATTCGCGATAGTCTCCATGCCTTGCTGAGCTCATTGGGGATTCCCCGCGACTCTCCCATTCAGCCACTCTCAAAATCCTGCACGAGTGCTGCAGTCCCTTCCCATTACAGCGCTCACTACCATTCCCAAGCGTTGCTATCATCGCCACATGCACCTCATACGCACATCGCTCCTCCACCACAGACATGAAAGGGCAGTGCAGGGGAAAAAATTAGGATGTGGGCCCCGGTGGCTAATGGGGTCCAAGGGCGACTACACCTCTTAGTCCTCCACGAATGTAAAGCGGGAGAGCCACTATCAATAACTTGGAATGCAACACAATTAACAGTGGGCGTCCCACATCTCATACCACCACGAGGTCCGTGGCCACAGCAAGCACGCCGAGTTGTGAGCCACTGCCATTTGGTGTTGTGTTACGTGAAGTGTAACAGCAGCATTACCAGCAGCAGGAACCTTCAGCATCCGGAGTGACAAATGTCAACCCAATTTCATCAACTCATGGAAGTCCACACAACACACCACCGTTACCAACACATCGGCATTCGGAGATTACTCCACCGCCACAAACACGCGGACTCCCGGTCCTCACTTCCAACGCCTTCAGCCGGCCACCCACGGAACCTCGAGTGGAGGAGCGGAGGTGGCGGAGTGAGAGCAATTCATCCGCCCTGCCTGTGGGCATGAGGAGGAGCAGTGAAAATAAACCAGTTCAAAGCGGCCGCAATATTATCAAAGAGAAAACACTGCAATCCAATCAGCAGCAGCCAATATGGAATAGAAATAAGCCACACCGGAGACAACAGTAATCCACAACGCTGCCATCCTCCACAACATCCCAGCACAACGCGGTCCTCCATCTTCGGCATGACACCTTGCGAAATAATCGAGAGGATTGGAAGGGAACTGGAATAAAGCAGGTAATCGCGTTCAGCTGAGAAAGGACAACACCATCTCACCATCTCACCCACGTGCAGCATTTCACTCAATTGCACTATTTGGACCGAATGGCACAATTTTTCTCAAAACAGAGCACCTTCCTGATGTTTGCGGCAGACCGCTCATTGCAGCGTCAAGGTCCAGCACCTACCAATTGTATCATCTGTCAGGCACACTTATTCCTTTCCACAATATGCGAAGCGCCGTGCCATCGATCACATGTGGAGACTAATGTGAGTCAAATGCGATTGCACCTCAAGGGCCTCATAACAAGAAATTGGCTCAGCGCAAGTTTTACTCTCCGAAATGTGGCTGTTATGTGTTCCGCGGCTGATTACCCCGACTGAAGGGATCCACCGATGTCACGTGCAGCCCGCCAGACACGAGGGTTTGGGGTGACTTCAACGGGTGAACTGCCACGGCCACCAAGGCGGGGCTCCGTCCGCAATGGCGGACACTCCCTCCGCACCAACGGTAAGACGCGGCCACCACTCACCGGCGAACAGGCAGGTTCCATTTCCAAAACTGAGTCCCACACGGCCATGGCATCAGGGCGTGGTGGTGTGAGTGCAATTCCTTTGCTCACCAGTGTGGGGTCATTATTTCAACCGCTATCCGCACAATGAAGAAAAAGAGAAGGCAAAAGAATGCCAGTTCGAAATTAATTGCCCGATGCCGCCACTCCAACTCCCAGCCGTGCGAGAGAAGCAACTCGGGCCCCCGTTTGCAGACGGCCCTTTCGAAGTCAAAGTCGGATGAAACCGGCTGCGCTCGCCAAAGGGCAATAAAGCGCCACAGCAGCCACCCAACGCTTGGGCCATTCAGCCACGCATCTCAACAAAGCCCTAACGAGAAAGAAAGGAAAGGAATGAGAGTGCTGAGGGAAGAGATGCCTATTCGAATGAAGTGACAGCACCAACCGCTGTACCACAACACAGCTGCCCCAACACGCACACGCACATAATGTCAATTACTACTATGGGAATATATATCGCAAAGCCCAACAGTGAGGGTAAACAAAACAATGATGAAAGTAACGATATTGCAGGTGAGAGTTAACTCAAGCCGCCACAAGGAGGATAGGCCCTAAATGGTGAGAGGTGCCGTGCCATGGCCACCACATGCATGCATATGCACATGAAATAATGAGAAGGAATAAAAAATAAAAGTAACAAATATCTGAATGAATAAAACAGCAGAATAAAAGGGACACAATGCACCTTGCAAACAGTTTGCTCACCGCGCGCCGTGCAGCAATGCGTGCCGCTGTGGTAGTGTGTGGACATGTGAGACGCCCTCACACTTCACTGGCTGTCTTCACTGCTCTCTCACAGCCGCCACACTAAAAATGAAAGGGAAAAATGGAAACAACAAATTAGGAACACACACGCACAGGAGGGAAACAATGGAGATATGAGGAAATCACAATGGGAGTCGGAACAATATTCATTCATTCATTCGCTACCAACACCAGCCCCTGTGTTGTTGCTTTTTTGGCGTGGCGCAAGTCTCAAACAGTAGCGTAACGTCCTCCACCCTTCTCCTTTTTATGCGAGTCTCTATAGCAACAGGAGCGCCGGCCTCCTCTATTAACTCAGCGCCATATATATCTTTGAAAAGTAGCTTGGCAATTGGGGCATCCAGTTTCACACGAAACTGATGGATGCCGCTCCAGAACCGCTCATTGCCTGCATCATTAGCCACACCACTGCGGGCACAGCGCTGCCTGCCGGTGAGTGTCGTGCTGTCTGCGTGCTGAACATAAATTATTTCGTAGCTGAGGCGGCTCTCCATTTCTTTCCAATTGGTGAAGGACCTCGCCATGCGCTTGCGAAATGCTTCCACTTGCTGGTCGTGGTGTGGTGATCTCTTGCTCTGGTCACTTGGATCAGCACAATAGTTTGGGTGGGGCCGCCGCTCCTTCGGGTAAACGAAACTCCTCGCCCACCGCATCCACCAGGAAAAAGCCATCCACGACGGGAAAGTTCACAGACGTAGAGCTGTAGAGTTGTCCGGCTGAAGCGAAGGTCTTGATCATCGAAACCACCTCTTCTTGAGGGCACGCGGCCCCAGGCACTCACTCGGGCAAGCACCGAAGTGCAGGACCTCTCCGTCTCACCTTCCCGTGGGAGGTACTTCAGGTGCCGTACCATCACATCCGACACACTCCGAATCAGAAAGGCCATGCCCGCTTCCTCAAGGGCGTGCGCTCCATGCTCTGCAGCCGTACATAATGCACTGTACGACACCCTAGTGTTGCAGAAATTACTATTATGTTAAGTTGCGTCCGTATATGTGATGATACGGGGTTTCTGCACGCGTCCCCCTCGTCCCCTAAAGTGCGGACCAGCATCACGATTTTATGGGTTGTGTTATCTCCTGGCCACTCCTTCTCGTTTCTCAGCCTCCTCATGAAATTGCCCAAATCGTCATAATTCAAAGTCTTAACAGCACCACACATCACGCGGACGCGTGCATTGAACACACCATCACTCCTCAGGACATATCGTGGCACCGGGCCCACCTTGTAAATACGGTTCCTCAGCACTTCCCAGTCCTCCAATATGCTCGTTCCCTGAGCCTGAGACTATCCGACCCCAGCTTCTTCCTCTCCCATATGAGTACAGCCTTGAACTCAGCATACTCGTAACAGTCGACGTATATGGGCAACGTTTCGCCGCGACGATCTGCACTCCACCGCTCATAATTACTACTCTTCGGAGATGTGAGCAGAACAGCACCCCACTCGTCCGGCAGACTGTGAATACTGTTATGACCCCCACACATGTCATATATTTATATAACCCTTCACACCTTTTCTTACCATCTCGTTAACTCTCCTCAATGCGACCGTTTGCTCCGCAAAATACACAACCCTCCTCTCCTCGCGGTGGAAAATATACGCCCTCTCCTTCATAAAGTAAGCCACCACCTTCAGGTTCTCTGACCGTAGTGCAGCATTTGGTAGAGCAGCAGGGAGCCGGTGGCAAACGATTTGCCTATTCCGGGCGTGCCAATCACAGTAAAGTTGCTCGGATATTCACTAAGTCTACTTACAAACCACTTGTCAAGCCCTTTCTTCACAATGTGCCACACTCGCAGATTACTCCTGCGTATGTAGGCGTCACACACCGCATTGTAGCCTGTCAGCGATTCCGCTTCCTTCTTTTGTTTCTTATTTACACCGAATAATCCGTACGGCCATCCCTTCACTGACGAGAGAACCGCCACCACAAGTTTCCCCTTCACACCCGGCACCACATCGCCTTCCCACGGCTCTGCGGGATCATACAGGGCATCCGCCTGCTTCTCGGACCATAAGTGTGGCTGCTCTCCCTCACTAACAGGCACCACGCCCATCCCAAGCCACTCCTCCCCGTACTTATCGCTCATTACAACATAACTCCATCTCGCGTAGTAGACGGCGTCGTACGCGCCGTCTACAACCTCGACACCTTCATTGGCGAGGGCTTCCACCCTCGCCTCCAATATTAACACTATTACCAATATGTTTTATTTCCTGTTTCATCGCATCCATTTCCTCCTTTAATTCTTGTTTCATCGCATCCATTCTGTTATTCATCGCATCCATTTTAGCCATAAGCTGCATAAGCCCATCGCCAGATATCGCTGGTCCTACAACAGCCGTCACTTGATCGCGTGCGGGAGACTGCACAACAGAAGCAACGGCCTCTCCTTCCATCTCATCCCTCGTCCGTCTAACTCCCCTTCTCGCCATTTATATAAGCCGCTTGTGTTTATTTTATACTTTCAGTGCCATGCGTACAATCAGAGAGTGAAGGAAATGAAAGGGAGGGCGAGTGAGCAGTGGCACAAACACACAGGCAACGTACAGCAATAAAGCACACACACATTCAAGAGGGAATAAACATCCCTTCAATGGGAATTATGAATTATATGAGAAAGTGACAGACCAATGCCACGCGTGGAGAGTGTTAAGCCACACCGCGTCACGCACTCGAGCGCAATGGGCTTCCCTCTCACATCAGTGCTCTGAAGGTGCGGCTGTGCAGCAATAAGAAAAGTGCCTGTCACAAATGGGCCGCACTCGCACGCACGCATGGCCTTCCCTCCTCAGCTCACTGCCACATTACACCACTGGAGGCAGCATTCGTTGCAGGGGCGTGCGGCCAAAGTCAGCTGGCATCATGCATCCCTCCCTGCTACCAACACTGCACACGCCATTCTCAGCTGCGTTCTCCATCCAAATGCTCACAGGAATAAGTCACGGAGCAGTTGCACGGCCAGCAGTTCAACACTCAAACAAATTGCATCCGAGTTGTTAAGGTGCAATGGCCATTTCTCACAGTCACACAGCACAGCTCACCTTCAGGCACTCATGCAAAGCCACTTCACTCATTGAGGAAATCAAAGCCCTCTGAAGTGAAGGCAGCACTGAGGCAATATGGTCCATTTGATATCGCAGTGCCTGCTTCGAGTGTGTGCTGCGACCACATTACGTGACTGCCCTCACACCGCGAGGTCACTCCATGGCGCACGCAGCCATGCACACCAATGGCATGCAATGGTGTTCCGCCCACGGAGGGTCAGTGCTCCTCCCAACTCCAATCAATCAAGTGGCTCCACCGCATCCCTCTCGCTCCCACCACTGTCACTTGCTTCATAATCCCTTCACTCCAACACATGGGCACCGTGCCTACACAAAACTGATCTCATGCCAGTCAACCGGTTGCTGGAAGATATTCCACTGAGCGCAGCACAATGGGGCACTGCAGAGAGCAACACATTTCCCACGCTGCCGCTGAATGCCAATAAAAGCACAATTCCCTCGTGAGACACACGAAAGGATAATACACTCCCCGTGCACTCAACACATTGCTGGCATTGGGAATTCCAGTGCTGTTATTTTGCCTTCAGCTCTCGTGTGCTGCTTCAGCTCCATCCTGCGCTCCACAGTGCACGCCGCCACTCCTCACTCATCGCAGCCTCCCTTCAATCGCATTGGGAGATCCTCCAGCCACACTGCCACACAAACCGCTCTCACCGCATAGTTCCACTTCACTGAGAGTTATTCCACTCCATACTCAAACTAACACACACACGAGCACACAAGTGAGCCCCAATGACACTCACAGCAAACATCACCCGCTGATACCAAAAGCGAGGCTGCAGGCCGCACACTAACGGCACGTGAGGCCACACAAACATGCAGGGATTATATGCAAACACAATCCTGGAATTTGTGTTTCCTGCACGTTTAGGGGGACTGCTCTTTTCCGTAGGAGTTCTGTAAATGCCGTCTGTGTGTGCTACTTTAGTGGTTAATGCTCTATAAGAAGGTGTATGTTTTAATGAACGTATCATGATGAATGCTGTCTATGTCAATTGGAGTTTGTACAAAATGTGCTATTATCGTCAAAGTCCCATGCCTCACTGTGGAATACTTTATTGCTAGCCGCACTTCCCGGAGGGATACATTTCTTATCGTATAGGGCGTTGCATCTACCATTTATCCAACTCTTGATTGACTAAAGTGTTGTGACCAGCTGTTTCCGTTTCTGGATATTGCCACTATATTTTTGATATCACCATGCATTGCCTCGTGCCCTCTTTGGAAAGAGAAGGACCCACATGTTACAAGCGGAGCTGCTTCAACAATCTTACTCCAAAACAGTGTAGCAATGTGTCGCGCATTCCCACTAGTTCCTCATGTGTGTTGGATGATGGTAGGGTGCGGTTTGTCAGTGTGTCGTGTCATGTGCATTGTGTCTTTCTCCAGTTGAAATAATTCGTTCCATCGCCTGCTAACGTGGAAACCTTTGTGGCAGGCGGTTTGCCTCACGAACAAAGGCGTCCAGTCTCAGGTTCATTGTTAATGCACAATATGAGATCGA